>JAQGBA010000190.1:0-53853 GCA_034698125.1 Prionchulus punctatus | reverse complement strand
ATTTGGAAAGCCCATTCAATTTTGAATCGAACTGTCTTAACGGGATTTTAAAATCACTATCGGTTCAAAAGTTATGAAAATTTTCGTCGACCCTACTTTTGACCCTACTGGTTTTTTTATGATTTTTGGACAAACTGCAACTGCAGTTTTTGATCCAACTCAACTTTGGAAAGACAACAGTTTATCCGGTCAAATGCAATGTATTTTCGAATCTGAGTTGAGTCCATTTTCTGAACCCCCAATCAGTCCTCCATCAAAATCTGTTTTCAAAATTGCGTAAAAATGCCTCAGTATTAACCAGATAATATATAATATATATATAACCAGATTCAAAAAATGGTATTCAGATTTTAAAAATGCTACAAAAAGTGATGTAGTCCATATGTTGCAAAAAGTGTTATAGTCCGCCTGTAATAAAAATGATCATTACGATGGACTCCTTCAAATTAAACTGTTTTGTCTACTACATCATAAAACATGTTGTAAATAATTTGTGAACAGTTCACCGCCCTGTTTTTGCAATTTGACCAAATGGATGCAAATCAAAGCAGAGATTTTGTTTCTAGTAAAGATTTTAATGAAATTCGAGGATCACAAACCAAAGAAGAAGAAAAGTAACGTAAGTTTATGGGCCTTTTATGTGTGTGGAGTTTTTGATATTGGCGGCTATGTTAATACACACAAATCTGTAACTGCAGGTAGCTCTACTTTAGTAGATTTAGTAAATAACAATGTATGATCTTAAAATGATCGATCAATTTTCTTTTATTCATTGCAAGTGTGTTTCAATAAAATATATATTTATCTCAAAATTTTATTAATATCGTACAGGTATGGTCATAAGTCGTGGGCTTGTTGTTACCATGCCCCACACGAATTTATAACTTTATCATGATGTTGTTAAAGTGACCGCAAATCGAACTGCTAGTTTCCAGCTCAATCTTTGAAACTGCACGTTTTCAATTTTGGGACGAAGATGTTTGAAGATAGAAATCAAACGCCGATTTATGGTAAGCTGCGCCGACTAAATGCTGGCCAGTGTCCATGTCGAGCGAAGACGCCACATCAAACAATTACAATGTTGTCTTTCCACACTTCCTTCATCTGTTCCTACTGTATGTTCAGTCGAAGAGCCGATTCTTTTCTTACCTGTTTGATCCCAGTATCGCACCCGCCAGTCGAGGACAGCTTTTTTGTTTCAGACCACCTGGTCTGTAGATTGCCAATTGGCACTCTTGCGTCTTGCATCGCTTTCTCAGTCAACTCCAGTATGGTCATTGCAGCTTTCGGGAGGGCCCATAATTAAACAAAAAGGAAGATACAGACAGCGATTTACAGCTTACTTACCTGAATCCAACCACCATGTTCAAAAATCAACATTGCAGTTTCGAAATTACTGCAGTAGTAACTTCTCCGGTACTTGCTTGCGGATTTTTTGTTCATTTTTGTTCAGGAACATAGCATTGCTTTCAAAACTGTAGTTTTGGCATGTGCTTCACGAGTCATTATTGGGCAACCAGTTCATTACTGCCAATGTTTTTTATTCTATGTTGAATAAAAACGAAGTAGAATTCCTTCCTGCGAAAAATCGGTAACAAAACAATACATAGTTTCGTTTGGAATACAACATACTAAAATGTTTGACTATTTAAGAGTAACTTTGAACGAAAAACCTGCAGTAATTCGAATCAACCACTCAAGTATTATCAAAGTTATGCCAGCAGCTGGTTCATTCGCAAACTGTAATGAAGATCCGATTGCAGTTTCACTGAAAAAAACTGATCAGCAACAGAGCAATAAACGAGTTGGAAAAAAATTGAAAAAAATTGAGTGTTCTGTTACTGTTCCTGTTACTGGTCATTATTAGGAAGAGACAATATTTTATTAGAAAAATAAACCAAAGTTAAACAAAACGGGTCCGAGTTGTACTTTTATATTACTCACATTCGGCGCCTTGCTCGAGAGTCGAGACAGCTGCTCCAACGAGTTACATTACAAGAACTACAGGGTGTCCCGAAATGATGCACCCCCCCTGTAAATAATACTTCCCGACTAGCTAGACCAATTTCGAATATACCATCGTGTAGAGAATTCAATTCTGCGTTGAATGATAGTTTATTTGCCACAAAACAGTTATATTTTACTAGCAAAAAAGCGAAGAGTCATTCAAAACATCAAAAAACAAGTAACAAGTAGAATTTTCAAAAAGTGAATTTTCAGAAAGTGATTTTGCAGAAGTGATTTTTGTTTTTACTGCGCCGTTTCCTTCGTATAGCAGACAACCAAACACGTTTAGTATCATTGAACGCAGAATTGAATTCTCTACACGATGATATATTCGAAATTGGTCTAGCTAGTCGGGAAGTATTATTTACAGGGGGAGGGTGCATCATTTAGGGACACCCTGTACATGAAAATATTACAAGACAGTGAAGCAAAATGGGTGAAAGTGTTGAATCACCATGAATCATTGCTGAGCAAGATCATGGGATTGAGAATCATTGGAAATTTCATAAAAACAAAGAATGAAAACATAAATAGGACAAGGCTCCATCACACTGCCACAACATTCCAATAAAATATCCCAACAAGTTTGGTAACGATCTGTTCAACACAGGCGAAGAAAAAAAATAGGGGAACTTATTTTTTGCACAACCCTCATATATTAATATTTTGTTTTTGACAACCGGAGATATGGTTAACTGTAAAGCTGATCCTTGCTCAGTCACATCACATCATCAAGTATCCAAAGGAAAAATGTCAATCGAACTATTGCTTCGGTTGCAATGCTTGTGTCTATGATGGACCTTGTCAACTGTACCAAAACATCCAAAAATTAATTTTAAAAAACAAATATTTTACAAACATTGATTTTGAAGCAAATGTATGCAAAGTTAACAATCATTAAAATTGCTTTGATTGCACAAATAATCACTTTGAAAGACCAAATTTTGTTATGAAAAGCAAAAATTGTTGTGAAATATTAATTTGACAAGTTTATTGTGATACTTAAAAAAAACTACCTGGAATGCAGCTCGCTGTTATAGCTTTGCATTCCTCTTCTTGAATGAAAATTGTAGAAAATCTGATACAAAATCAAAATTGTTGCTTTTTTTACCTTTCTTTACTGACCGTTCGTTCTTGATTTTAGCAAAAATTGACCGATTTCTCTCGACCAATGGCGACTGACCTAGACGAAAACACCTTTGTCTCACATAACAAAAATACCGACAGCTTTTTCAGTTTCATCAGTTCAGTTTTGTGTTTGACCTCTTGTTTTTAGTTGTTCCGAAAAAATGGTCATATTGCTGTCTGTTTTTTTTGTGATTGAACCTTAGTGATTGAACCACACATCATGTGTCCAAATCGTCTTTTGAACCTGATTTAGCACATGCTAGTCCTGCTGAATCCGTACCGAACCACCAATTTAGGCTTCTGTCCAAATGAATATTTGTCTCGGTCATGTTGTCCAGTATTCATCACCGGGTGAACGTTCATTGCGAAAGTTGTCCACTGATAAGCGACGACCTTTATCAGCGCATTTTCACATGTTCACTTATCCATTTCTATTCTGGATATGTTGTCTAGTCTTGATGAAATTTTGTTCATGACTAGATTCATACTCAGCATAGAGGTGTGATTCGCAGACATTTTTATTCTCGATTTCATTCAACTGTTCGACTTGTGATATACTGAAAGTTGGCTACATCACAGTCAAATAGTTGCATGTTGTCGAGTCTTCCGCAGCAAAATCAACCTGAATATTCATCTTTCTTAAATATCTTTTGAGGTAGTGAATGCTAATTTCGGTAATACTGAATGAATGCTGATATCACCGGGTTTACATTCGTTATCGCGAACGATTCACCACCTAATTGCCGACAGTCAACGTGGAAATAAGCTTGTTTGAGATGGGCAATGAATATCTTAAGCATTGCACATCCATACAAGCCTGTTTTTACGTGTAATACACAGCTGTCTGTTCTACGCGAAATCGTTTCCATGATAGAAGTCTACTTGTCAGTTGTACCAAAACAACCAAATGTTACAAAAATCTAATTGTTTTTTAACAAACCTGCAAGATGAAAGATGTAAGCTGGATTTATTTTTTGTTATTTATTTTATCTTTTTGTTTCTTCTTTCTCAGTATTCTTAATGTCCTTCGTCCATTTAGGTTTGACTGCAAACCTGGCAAAAATTGCATCATGGTTTCCATGGGCAGACTGTTGTTATTCACTGCCAAAAAATAATTTGCATGGTTGAAAGAGCAACCGAGCAACAAGCACAATTAATAATTAAAATAATGTTTATCAAAATTGTATGTTTCACATAAATTCGTCATTTTTTTATTGTACATTCAAAAACATAAACAAAATTGTATTCATCAATGACAATGTTTTCCATGCATGTTTCTCAAATAACCTTCATCCAAAATCCAGTCAAAATATTGTGTTAAACGTTTGAAAATCACTGGAATAGTTGTTATTTTGACTCGTTTCATAATAAAAAAATGAAGGAGTAATAATAGTAATTAATAGTAATTAATAGTTAATATACTGTATATTTATTCGCCTGACTCCTATGGTTGCGATTTGTTCTTAATTTTACAGGATCACTATAATCATTTTGTTTTCTGTTGCGATTTCGTTGACTATCTGCAATTCCATCAAACCTAAGCCACCGAAAAACAAGTAATTGAAAATTGTACGAAGCAAAAATTCTTAAACACAAATTTGTTCATAATGGTGCAATTTTCAGCTGCAAGAAAACCTGCAAGCGTAAGTGACGGACGAAAATTTTTTGCACCCGTCTCCAAAATTCAACAAAATGAAATGCAGAGTGGCTCTGAAATGAAAAACTGAAATATTTATTTCCTTTTGTTGATAGCTGGAGATATGGTTCAATGTTTTGCTGACCCTTGCTCAGTCGCCACCACATGTCCGAAGTTTCCAGATGCAACTTGCGAATCGAACTACTGCTTCGGCTGCAATGCTTGTTTCTACAATGAATATCACGTCCTTGTTAATTGTACCGAGACCATTTCGAGTTAAAGATGTTATCTAGCTAATTTTGGTTTTGATACAGTTTGGGCTTAAAGTTTAAAAAGTGTTCAGCTTAATAAATGAATGGGATGAATCATAAATTTGCAAAATAACGTTTTAGCAACGCCAATTATTAGTCTTTCGAAAAGGTAGCCGTGTAGTTGCAATATTCTTGGAAATGACTCGAGTCAAAATGTTTTAGAGCTATCTTATTTGTTTTTGGTGACATTATGATAGCATGTCTGATGTATCATCAAGTGGACCATTTCTTCAGTTGGTTTTTGATCCAAGAAGCAATTTGACATAGCAGAAACACGAGTTTATGTGTTCTGAAATGCAGATGACATCATTATCATGACTGCTTTTTTCTTTTTCATCACCTGGAAGTGACTAACTAATGTCTTTGCGCTCCAATGTCGGCGCTCTACTGTCCTGCGCTCTAACGTCGGGTCAGCACTGTACATGATATCAATAGGAAACAAGGAACGATGTTCATCTATTCTGAACATTTTGCTGGAAAAGGAGCAAATGAAGTGATTTCCTTCTTCAATTGGTATTTTACAATTAAAGTGCCATTAACAGTCGAGAAACTTACATTATACACTAATAATTGCGCTGCGCAAAACAAGAACAAGGTTTTATGGTTATACCTTCAAAATCTCGTTGATTACTGGACAATTTGACCAAATTCATATTCAGTATCCGATTTTTGGTCATAGTTTTATGCCATGTGATCGGGATTTTGCTCTCATTGTGATAATTTTCGTCAACCATGCAGTCACTGATGACTTGCCAAACGTGGACCAAATTCCTACTGTGAAGGTGCAAGATTTTAAATCTGACCATTCATGCCAACCAATATTAAAGATTTGTCGAAAATGCGACAAGTCTTGTTTTTGAAACGCGAAATTCTTGCAACGAAATCCATGTTGGGAAATCCCAATGAAATAGTCAAGGTTAAGAAGTTGGTTCGTTTGAGGACCTTAGTTCACTCAACTTGGACAACATTCGTAACGCCTATGACAACTTTTTTTAAGTATGACGATGTTCAGGTTTGCTTTGTTATTGTCAAAATGTTTATCATTTCTATGAAACCTTGAAACCTGATGCTTATACTGACGACTGCTTTTCAGACATGACAGTGATGAAGAGATTGTTGATTTGATTGGTGAAATACTTTTTTAATATAGCAGCAATGCATAAAATGGCATGAATGATTAAAAAGTAATGTCATTTATCAATCGATGTTTTTTATCATCTTATGTCAAAAAGTGTGTTGTCAGTAAAGTAATGTTAAAAATGGATATAAATCATGCTAAAAATGGATTGCTGAATAATCCTACTAATCATACTACTTTGAGAGAATTATTGTCAAAGACCTATTATGCACTATAAATTTTGACTGTAGCGGATGAGGGATTTAATTTCTTCAACATAAAATCGCTCATTAAATAAGTGGAGATACCCAAACGACTTTGTAAGTGACCAATAGTCAAATCGTAACTGTGGTTTGCAAGCACACTGTATTATCCATAGTCACATGCATTGAACCTATCTAAAAATAGCTATCAGTGATGATAACTAATATTTCCAAATACTAAAAATTGTCTCACTGTACAGGGTGTAACGTAACCTTTTGCTGGGGGGCCGTAGCAGTACTGAAAAGTGTATGCTGCTAGCGCCATACATCATTAGAAAGCCCATGAAAAACAGAATTGATTGAGCTATAAAACTTGAATTTTGGCCAAAATGGCAGGAACTTATGATTCAGAAAATCAACGCACTATTGATCGAATTATGTCCATAGCTTTCCAGCAGGCTCGTGATGCTGGGGCCTCCTTTATCGACCGAAATTGGATAGGTGGGAACTTGGGAGATCTGTTCGCTGAGTGACAGATAATTGGAACAAGCATCCAGAGGACTTACAATATAATGGTGAGATTCATTCGAAATAAAATAAACCCGGGGGTTATTTTTGAACATTTCCGGTACATGTGAATTTACATGGACTAAATTTAGATTTTCTCCTTTTTCATTGTCAGTGCTTCGATTTCGAACTCTCGTAAACGTAATATGACTTGAAAACATCACGAAACCAGTAGATTTGTAAACGAGACTGATTCTTTTTTCTAACGAGTCATGAAAAACCGTTTTTACCCAAAACTCGATGTTGATGTTATTTTCGTCGACCGAAAGTCAACTTGGCGGACGAGTTTCGCGCGCAAGCTAACGGTGGTGCTCACGCATCGGCGGCACGTCGTTACTTTGAAAAAAATATCAAACTTTCGTCTTGGAAATTAGAAAATTAAACACGTCGTGTTTACGTTTGTAATTTCTCACCAATTTGTTGACTGTTCAATGCGACAAGTGGTCACGCCGTCGCCGATGGTCACTTTAAGAGGGTGCACCATTTTTCGTCAGACGATTTCACTCGTCATCTAATAGTCGAGTCTCGCCATTCTGCTTTACGGTCGGTCGTCGCAAAGTTTTTGGGCTAGTGAAAAATCATGGTCGTAATTGCTACGTTAATGGTACTGGCTTGCGGCGCCATGGCCGCCAAACCAGTAAGATATGTCACTGGCTATTTTTTTGCTTGCTAAATCAAAACCTCATTCGACTTATAGAAAGACAAAGCGCCGGACTACGGATACGTAAGCGCTTGCATGCAGAACGTCACCCAGAAATGCAGCGACAAGTTGGTGGTTTTTGCCCGATTTCGTATTGAATCCGACGGATTAGTAACTTTTCCACTCATTTAGATGCGCCGCCCAAGATCCGAATCAGACGCTTTATCAAGAATGCTTGAAACGCGACGAAATCTCGCAAGCGTACAATCACAGCATAATCAACTTTCACGTCTGCGTCGGAGAAATGAATCCGTGCCTCCGACTGAACATGAGCATCAACTACGGCGAGGACTGTTGGGGCAAGTGCTCGGGAGCCGGATACCAAAAATGCTTGTCGAAGTACATGTCATTTTAGCCAGCGAGAAAAAAACAAAAAAAAATCGACCTGACAATTGCGTTTTAGGTGCAAAGAAACTTCTCAAGATGATCCTCAGGCTCAAGTGTACCTTCAGTGCGCCATTCAAATGAACCCCGCCCACGCCCTGTTTTGGAAATGTCTTCAGGAGTTGGACCCTAACATAACCATCGAAGCGATGAAGAAAGCCAAAGAAGTCTACGAGAAAATCCAAGCGGAAAATCCAGCTAGCTTAGTCAACAGTCAGCAACCGCAATAAGCCAAATGCGGCGAGTGAGAGCGAGAATCTTTTGTACTATAGTTTTGAAAATGGCACAATTTATTTTCTGGGTTCGAGCAATGTGAGCACAATATTTTTGTTTTAAAAAGTTACCACGTTCAATATACGGTTTGCTATAAAAAAAAGCTATAGTCATTTCGCCAGTACGGTTGGAATAAAAGTACAGTAATCGTAAAGTTAAAATTTACAATCCATATTCAGATATTGAGTTTTAACTGCGCAAGGTGATACAGACAGCATCTGGTCTGCACGCTCGAAATTCGATACACGAATTCTGATTCGAATATCAACTTTAGAATTACTGTACTTTTATTGCATCCTCAGGCGGGAAAACACTTTAATTTGGAAATAAATTTATTCAAAAACTATATAGTTCAAACAACTGCTGATCAATGAAAAACGATACGCGATGCATTTCTGTAACAATTGTGTAAATGCAATGTACACTGTATTTTGTACAGTATTACAGTAACAAAAAATGTTCATCTGTACAATAGAATATAAATATGAAAGAATCGTAAAAACTATTATTTGCAAATTTCTTATTATTATTCGCTCAGTTGAGTTTCTGTAAGTGAACTTTTTCATCAGCGACTAAATTATTCGCAATCATCGGGTATCCCTGACTTTTTTTCTTCGATTTCAACATTTCGCTCCAAGACGGTAACGGATCGTCGAGCGCGCACAGTTCTTTGTGCGTGAAAATTCTCTCCATGATAATCTTTCGTATCAAAACCAAAATGACAAGCTATAATAGAATACAAGTACAGTACAAGTACAGTAAAGTTACATGCAAGTACAGAACAATGCGAAAAGTACAGTACAAGTACAAGCACAAATATAAGTACAAGTGCAAGTACAGTGCAAGTACAGTACAAGTACCGTGCAGTTACAGTGCAAGTACAGTGCAAGTACAGTACAAGTACAGTGCAGTTACAGTGCAAGTATGGCGCAAGTACAGTTCAAATGCAGTACAGGTACAGTACACCTACAGTGCAAGTACAGTACAAGTACAGTCCAAGTCCAGTACAGATACACTACAAGAACAGAGCATGTACAGTACACGTACAGTACACGTAGAAGTATAATAAAAGTAACGAACAAGCGCAAGAAAAGTGTAAAAGTGTTTAATGCAAGTACATTTACATACCGTACCCTACCTACCTACCCTACATTACAAGCACAGTATACAGTAAGTACAAGTACATACGTGACAAGTACCGTACATGTATAGAGGTACAAATCTTACCATTAAAGGAAACACCATGGAGATTTTCTTATTCTCTTCGATTATCAACAGAAATAGGAAACTAACCAACTGTACAGCTGTGAAAAGATGTACTCGTTTCATGCGCACCAGTCGCAACCACGGATAATCCGGCTGGTGTTTCATTGGCATGAATAAGAGGAGAATTCGTTGAACAAACTACAATTACACAAACACAAGAATGGTTAAATGATATACAAAGCCGTACAATAATGTTGCACGATTACTTGCTGCCCAGCCAAAGATACAATACCAATGTACAAAAAGACACCAAGTAAAACAGGCATAGGTAAAAGCTAAAAAAAAGATGACTCTTTACTCAGTTTACGTAAAAACAAACTGAATATTCTTTCATACTCTCATCAAAGGCGTTAAAAACACAGCTAATCCAATTAATAGGTGAGCAACTAGGGCCGTCACTCGCTGTTCCCTGAAACCAAAAAGGAGCTAGATCAATCAAATTTACAGTACAAGCACAGTACAAGCACTAGCTACTAGCACTAGCATACTGCAACATTATAAGTCTAGTTCCTGTATAGTACAAGAACAAGTGCGACACAAATGAGAAGACCTGAACTGTACCTGATTCCAAGAAATTGAGGCTTTTCACCCGGGGCTGCCGTTTGAGACATTATCCTCAAACTGTCCACGTGCATCAACGAAATAACTGTCGCTGCTACATAAAACGGTATGCCGAAAACCGAACAGACTATCATCAAAACTGCGATGACCGCCAAATCCAAATGGTACCCATATCCTTTCTGCAAAATATAGAAAATAGGTGTGTACACAACAACCATAGCAAGCGCTGTTAATTGCTAACCTTGAGTTTATTATCCGGTCTATTAATAATAACAGAGGTAATATTCTGATCCATCATGACGAGTATGCTGAAAAACGCCGCGGGCAATATCGTCACCAGACTGATCCACCAAACGGTTAAATCGAAAGGATTAACAATCCAACTCCGTGAGATTGTGGGCTTTAAAATCAAACAGAGGAATCCATGGGATGTGTCCAGGGGTTAAGAGCAATAGTTACTTTTAAACTGTAAGGGACATTCAAACAAGGTACGTTGAGACCAACAAAGTAGTTCACTATAGTCATTATGGCTATTGCAATAATTGCATTGAAGTCTGCAATTACATTTCGAATCTGAAAATATTGGCTGAGATTAGTAATGGAATTGGAATCTGCGAGGTATCTGCTAAGCCAGTTTACTTTGCTAGTTCCGAACGAAGAATGACGGAACACTTTTAGTGCGATAGATATTACGAACGTTGAAACCATTAAAATAATGGAAAACATGAACACTTCGGGGCTGAAGAAACACCTGTCACCTTCGGGAAGACCGTGGATGGCGTGACATTCTACAAACAGAGTCGTATAGAGGTAGAAAGCAAGCAAAAAGGCGTAACATTGAAAAGTGTACCTTTTCCGTTTAAGTTTGTGAAAACTAATGATTCATTGTACTTTGAATCGTTTTTGTAAAGGTACGGTAAAGGTAAATTCGAAAAACCTGTGGAATTGTAGAGTTTGGTATCGTTTTTAAATGGTACAATACAAACGCAAGGTTCATTTAAAACGTTCTGAAACATATGAAGAAATAGGCTCCAGTTAATGTAACAATGTTAGCGAAGGTTTATCGGTACCTGAGGATGAAACGTAACCGGGTGTTCATGAGTTATCTCCATAAGTTCTTCGAAGGCTTTCACCAAGAAAATCAACGAAATTAACGTCGCGAATGCTTCTTCCGTGAACCGCGTAATGAGACCAACAATAACCGAAGCGTCGACGGCAACGAGAATCATTAGAAATATGGCTGTCCAAAAGCCAACCCATGCTCGGACCACTAAGAATTCCCATCCAAATGTTCTAAAAATATGGAGCCAGCAGTACAAGTACAGTACAAGTACAGTACAAGTACAGTACAAGTACAGTACAAGTACAGTACAAGAACAGTACAAGTACAGTACAAGTACAGTACAAGTACAGTACAAGTACAGTACAAGTACAGTACAAGTACAGTACAAGTACAGTACAAGTACAGTACAAGTACAGTACAAGTTCAGTACAAGTACAGTACAAGTACAGTACAAGTACAGTACAAGTTCAGTCTGAGTAGAATTACAGTATAGGTACAACACATGTAGAGGACAAGCGAGTACGGTCCGGTACTGGTAAAGTGCAAGTACGTTAAACATTCAGCACAAGTGCCGCACAAGTGCAAGTATGAACAAAATACAAGTGCAGTCCGCATACATTCAACTGCAGTACATGTACAGTGAGACTACAAGTTCTGCACAAGTACAGCACAAGTAGTACAGCAACGTTGCAGTACAAGTACAGTTCAAGTATAGTAAAGGTACGTTACAAGTACAAGGACATTGCAAGTATAGTACAATTACCTACCAAGTGCAGTACGCTACAGTACAAAAAGACTACAAGCTATAAGTACTGTAAAAGTACACTACAAGTACAAGTACATTACAAGTACAGCACAAGTACACTACGAGTACACAATTACAGGACAAGTACAGTAGAAGTTTATGTCCGATACAAGGAATGCCGAATAGTAATAGTATGTAATAGTAAAATACAGTACAAGTACGGTACATTTAATGTACAAGTAATACTGGTTGCTTATTTTGTTATTGAGTTACGTTACCGTCTCAATCTACATAAAAATATATTGCAGTAAAACTTACTGGCATAAATTATAGAGAATCACTTCGAAAACCAGACAGGGACCTGTTGCGGATAAGGCGCAAAGCGGTTGTCCCGAGAATAGTGCATAAATTACTCCGCAAATACCACCGGCCAGAACATTTTCGATGGCACCCTGGAAGACGAAACCGGATTGGCGAACAAAAAAAAAACAGTCGCTCAACTTTATAGTTAAAATCTGCTGATTTTATACTTTCGAAGAACTTGAAACATTTCAAACACAACGACAACCCTTAGAATCCGGTGATGTCAACATGCACTCGGAAACTGGTGAAGCAAATAATTTAGCACTTACAATCTGGTGATGTAAATAGTGATCCATCACACCACCGAAGGTGATGATTTTCGAAATGTTTGTGAAAAACAAAAATATGGCCGCCGCCAGTGTCTGAGTGAGACGACCGCGAAATGCATCCACGTAATCCGACTTGTACCAAAAGGCCTTCAACTTTACATCTTCGACGAATCCACCGAATAATCTGTTAGTGTTAATGCGGAAAATTGCTGAAAAAATAAAACGACAAACACCATTCGCGTACCTTCCCGTTCTTCTAAGGTCCTGTTCTTCTTCTTGATTATGGTGGATTGATGGTATTGATAAACTTTGGGCGATTGTTCTCGCCACCTAGAAGATGCATAGTTACTACTCAAAAAACTAATTTATTTGTTATTTTTGGTTTTTATTATTCGATTTCCGGTCTGCATGCATTCTAGTTTCTCGCATTAAAAAACCACTAAATTTTGTGTTTCAAGTAACAAGTTGTCCAACAATGAATATATTTTGCACTCAAAAGAAATGGAAATGTTTCCTCATTCACGCATGACAGGTTCTCATTCGAGCATTTTCCGCATATATAAACGACTTTAATGTCCTTTACACGCGATAACTAGTCTCACATAAACTTTATTTAAATGATACAATTAGAAACAAGAAATTGTTCTATTATTGTACATCATTTGATTTGAATTACGTATTTCTTGTTTGTCATGCTCTTTTTTCCTCTTCCAGAAGAGAAAAAAGGTCGAAATGGTTTGGTGTATAACGAAAACGAGTTAAATAAAATAACAAATAGAAAGAAATGGAATGAAATTTTGCTCGAAACGCTCAAGTGCAAACTCAAATAATGTCATCTCGACGAAGAAAGGGAGAAGGAAGAGAGTTCCTCGGATCGAAGTGCTCGGAAGATGTTTCGACTATTGTTGCAAAAATGTTTCCATTAGAAAAGTTCGAGTGGTCTCGGTGAAAAAAAGTGCATTAACCTCTTACGAAACAAGATGTGAATGCAGATTCAGATTCAGAAGGAAAAACGAATTCAGATTCAGATTCAGAATGAAAAACTTAGCTACGCTTACTGGGGGTTGATTTTCAGGTGGTTCCCACCGACAAGTCCGATTCCATTTGCCAGCCGGCACAATAGAGCATTGGTCCAAGAACTCCTCCACAGCGCAAGCCAGCTCCACGCCATTACGAGCTTTGTACGCAACTTGACAGAAAACCTGCAAACAAGCGCACAAAATAAGAAATTACTGATTATCAATAGTGTCAGATCATTTACATCATCGACCATCAGCGTTCCCATCGCTCGTCCGATTAAATGACCGTCTAATTCATGGTGCTCAATGGGAAGTAAGAGTACGAAAACGAATCGAGTCGGCACCGGTAACTGAAAATGTAGAACTGTAATCGATCACCTCGGAGCGAAAATTTGACAAGGAAACAAATCAATACGCCCACTTCTGTCACGTCGGGGAACAGTTTCGCTTCTTTAAGTCGAACGAATTCGGTAACGGCGTTTTTCAATCCGCCGACGAAACCGACGAAGATACATGCTGCTTCGGAATCTTCGGGAATCTTGCGAAACAAACTCTGATTGATTTTCTGATTAGACTTGCCGCTCGCGGGCGCGATAGAGTCGCTAGCCGGTTCTTGATGCGCGTCAGCTTTCTTCGAAAATATGTTTTGTACGTGCTTGGCCGACGGTGTCCGAGGTTCCGATTTCGTTAACGTATCTCCGTTAACGTCGAGCATTATTTGTTCATCGTAAGGCACATCTGTTGGAGAAAAAACAAATCTTGGCTCGTCAATGTACAAATACAGACAACCACAGTGTAAGTACAGTACAGTACAGTACAGCACCGTACAGTACAGCACCATACAGTACAGCACCATACAATACAGCACCGTACAGTATAGTATACAGTACAGTACCGTAAAGTACAGTATTGTACAGTACAGTACGCGTGTTACTGTGTGAGAGATAAAGTTGCGACTTTTGTCAGTGTTCTATGGAAGAAAAACTGCAAAAGCTGTCGATGATGGACGCTTGCAAACAATTGTAGGTTCAGTAGGACAGTAGGTCTTGATTATAAATTGTTGACTCACTGCCGACAACACGCAATTTATTTCGCACCAAGTGTAATTTGGGGGCCATCAGTGCCCGTTGCACGTTGTTTATTTCGCTTCCGGATAAAACGTGACGTCTCGTCCAATTGCTGCATATTGTTTCTGAAAAAGGTGATGGTCTAAGTTGAATAAAACAAAAACGTATAATTTTCCAAGTCATAAGATTGTCTGTGGTAAACGTCAATACGTCAAAAAATGTTACAAAAAAGTTTACAATCTTGCAAAAACTGATTACAACCAGTTTCAGTACGAATTTCTTTAAAGGGTATCTAAAGGCCATCCGTTCGCAACCTTCGAAATTTAAAAGTCTGGGACTTAGCGCTTTACTGAGTGTACATTCACAGGGTTGTACATCCGTTCACAACAATCGACATGTAAAAGTTGCGTACTTAACGATTAACTGCATGTACATTCACATTGTTGAACATCCATTCACAACCTTCGAGATGTAAAAGTCGCGGGCCTAACGATTAACTGCGTGTATGTACACACTGTTGTTCATCCATTTTCAAGCTGCCAGATGTAAAAGTCGCGGACTGGACGATTAACTGTACATCCGTTCAAAACGTTCGAGATGTAGAAGTCGCGGGCTTACCGATTAACTGCGTGTACGTATCGGCTTGCGTGTCGAACATGGTTCCGCCCTTGCTCAAACAATTCCTGACTTGCAGCAGACTCTGAATGGTCAACATCGTGACGTGAGGTTTGCTCCATCGAGTGCCACCCTCTTCGACGGTCTCCTCGAACTTTATCCACCTGGAACACTCTCGCCAAAAGTTTATGGTTTCGATGTCGTTGTCGTCCTGAACGTCGTCGTAAAAGAGCATCTCGCAAAACAACGGTCGGCGCACGGCGCTCGTGTCGTCCGAGTCCAAAATGTGTTTGACTTTGTCGATGGAGCCTTCGAAAATTATTACATCATAAGAACTATAGACGGCAGCACGTTCGTCGGACGTACTGTTGTCGTTGGCGTAGTGACCGATGTGCAACACCTGAGGCGACAGTAACGGCTCCAGAACGACATCGTCTGCAAAAAAGACGCGAATCATAACACTAGACAGCACTTTTTTTGTTTTCCAACGCCACCATCGTACCGTATTTGACGTTGACGTCGTCCGACGTCATCGAGAATCGGCGATTCGCGCTCATTGAAATGACCGAATGTTTGGGTAGGCGCTGCTCGACGTCGCCCATGATGTGAGAGATATGAGTGGAGATTAGTTTAATCCGACCACAGTAAGATAATATCCGATAATAACCAACCGATAGCCTTTCCAAAAAATGTTTCAATAAATCTTACAGTTTCCATAAATCGTACCGTACAGTACCTGGCTCGTGCGACAAATCCTCTAAGTCGCGTCGTCGATAGTAACCAACGGTGTCGTTTTTGTTTTTATCGCGGCAAAACGATCTCTATTGAACGAAAATAAACAAAACCTGTAAAGTTGATATTATAATAGACAAAACGTGAAAATTAGTTTTTGGAATGACTGCTGTAAAATCGAATGAGATGTGTGTCGTGAGAAATGTACTAGCAAGCAAAATGACGAACGGATCGTTCGACTGACTTCTGGACTTTCGCGACGGTGAGAGAGAATAAGAGAAAGAGACAGGGAGACAATAATTAAAACGACGGGAAACTAGTTAGGTAAAGTTTTTATAAAACTTTTAGACGAACGCTATAGTTCGTCTATAGTTCGCCCGTTTAAGTCGGTAGTTCGAGTCGTTTCACCTAATCATCCGGTTCGATAAATTGACAATTTCGAACGAAGATTAAGTGTCCAAACGTTGTCAACATTGGCAAATATTGTGAAACATGAAATGAAACGAAAATCTAACCGGTTCTTCTCATTTTGCGATATCTTAATCGCCTCCTAGTCAGTCGATGACCCGCGGGAAAATTGCTCATAAGTTTAATCGAAACAACGACGAAAAATTAGTTTTTCCAAGCGCCCATCCGTGCACGGTCGACGGTAAGTCGATCGAGGTCGTCGACTTGGTCCGAACACGGCTGAAAAGTTTTATGACAATCTCCAATTACCCCCGACCATTATTGTCCTAGCGCCGTCCGCAGAAACAACGTATAAAATTTTCATTCGTGCACTTAACGGTTTCGACCGATAGACAGTCGCAATACGTGTAAGCGCAGTTGTTTTTCGAGACGTTTTTTAGAATCATGAAGAAATGGAACGAGTTTTTATTAAAATTCGAATGATTTAATGACGAAACGTTGGCGAAACTCGAAAACTACTTTATCTCCTCGCATACAATGTCGTGCTAGTGGAAAATGAGGCAGAGTGTCCAGAGAGGAAGATAAGCAATGAGGGCGAGCAAACAATTGGCTTGTATTGCATGTTTTCAGGAACAAGCGGAGCCTAGCTAAAATTCGTCGTTTTTTTCGGGTCACTTACGCTTCATTCCGAATGATTCTGCAAATAAAATTTTCAGGCAAATTTCTTCCTGTATAGATGATGATTCGAGCCATCTATGAATTCCACATGCGAATGTTGCGAATAAATAATTCACTCTATACGTGTTTGTAATTGAAATCCTTTTTCTTCCGAGTGAAAATTTTTCAATCCTACAAATCATTGTCGGAGAAATGGACTCGATCGAACGAAGGTTCGAGCAAAAATATAAGTTGGAAAAAAAAGCAACTCTTCAAAATGAAACGTATTTTTGCCTCGTACGGAGTACATTCGAGTCAGGTCTCTCGGTTTTTGCGAAAGATTGAAGCGCGGATCAATTTCACAGACAACAATTTTTGAATTAATAGGTTTAATTCCATAGATATTATTTCAATCGATGTTGTTAACCACTTCCGTTTCTTTCACGAAAAAAAACCAGAAAAAAACCAAAAAATCCTCGATGGTTTGTTTCAACAATTTGCCCGAACCGAACATCACAATTGCCCGCGAAGCGAGCTATCGGTTGGATACAGTGCTTGAGGAAATGTCGGTCGGTGATGATGAGAGAAAAGTTGGCTGACTGGAAGATGTCGAAAGCGAGTCTCATGTTCAGTTGGCATAAACTAGCCAGTCGGAGGAATATTCTGTTTTCGCTTGATAACAATCTGATTTATGAAGCTGCATTCGCATTTCCGATGGTTGACGTACATACATTTCGAATGTCAGTTTCCTGTGTAGATGTTTTTCCTCGGAACAGTGTCGAACATTAATTGGATTTTTAACAAGCCCTTCATTTTATATAATGTGGATGCGGAAAATAAAAAGAACATCTTGTCGAAAGACAAGAAGAACAACATTTATTGAATTG
Source organism: Prionchulus punctatus (assembly GCA_034698125.1). Taxonomy (NCBI): domain Eukaryota; kingdom Metazoa; phylum Nematoda; class Enoplea; order Mononchida; family Mononchidae; genus Prionchulus; species Prionchulus punctatus. Next base: position 35,875 of record JAQGBA010000190.1, on the reverse strand, counting down.
CATTATTAATTGAACTTATGCGCGCTATAATTTATGATTTGCAGTTTCTAATTTGAATTCTAAATTGGTTTCAACTCCTAATTACTGCTCGTATGTTGTGTAAGATCAGCCGACAATTTTCAATCATCGCAAGAAAGTGTACATGCATCTGCGCCCATTTCCATACCCATACCCGCATCCGCATCCGTGCCAGTACCAGTACCAGTAACTATACCGTAATCCCTACCCATAATCGCATCTACTTCCATAACCATAGCTATCCCTTTCCCTTACTTTACAATATCTCACAGGCGTGATTTTGTGCTGCTGTTCTGCAGATAGCGGGATAGGCTGTAGCCGAGATTATTTTTAACTACCTTTACCCTTAAATGTATCCTTATCCTGACTCTAATCATTGGCTGACTCTTACTTCACTTGTCTTCATCCCAATATAAAGGGTGCTTCATAATTAAAGAGTCACTTTGTTTCCAAATAGTTATTCTATAAGCCTGTGACCGAAATTCAGGTTATTCATGTGGCATGTGTAGCCACATCTATATCTATATCTATATCGTATCAAAACCAAAAGTGTTGAAAGCGGTGAAGAGGCAGTATGTTTCATCGTCCATGATAAGAACTTTTTTGGATCCGGACATCAGTCGCTTTTCGTAAATTTTTCGACAATTGGTTTTCGCTCGCTGCTTCTGGTCTACAGTGTATTTCGGTGCGGTCTCTTTGACATGGGATTTAATTCCAAGTATCTTGACTTTAATTCGGTGAAGAGTTGTAGGATTAAGTCCAAGCTTATCCGCCGCCACCTGCTCCGAAATTTCAGGATCACTGTCAAAAATCCGCTTCACTGCTTTCAACACTTTTGGTTTTGATATGTCTCGAGGCCGACCGCAATTCTTGTGGAACTCGATGGTTCCATGTTCTTCATACCTGTCCAATACCCGATTAATTGTTATTCGTCAGATATTCTCATCAACAAAATGCTGGTGGGTCTTCTTTCGATCCCTTCCCGCAACGTTTTCATAGTAATGGACAATTCTTTTCGTGAGGACTTCATCATTTTTGTTCCTCATTTTGATAAAAGACAAACGAAATTGAAAAGCGTTTTGTTGCTATTGGAGCTTAAGTTCTTGGCTACACATGCCACATGAATAACCTGAATTTCGGTCACGGGCTTATAGAATAACTATTTGGAAACAAAGTGACTCTTTAATTATGAAGCACCATTTATTAATATACAACTTTAGACTCTTGACTTTCGGTTTTTTCTCGAATTATACAAACTTTTACCAAATCTGTATTTGCGAGTGCGCCTTATGATTTATGATTCCTTTTTTGGCAATAACATTTTCGTTTTTATGATACAAAAGTCGTAAAATCGTTTATCATTTTTATTGTCGTATAACACGCAAAATCCTGGTTTCCAAATGACCTTTCGTTTACAGAAACATTCAAAAACTATTTAAAATATTTGACAAGTTTTTTGAAACGTATTTATAACAAAAATCTTTGTTTCTTCAAGCAACCCGTGTCACGAGTTTACATGACTCACAACTTTTAACAACTGTTAACTTTATATTCGAGTTGGTTCGTCTTGTCAAGCTGGTCCATTTGATACCATCCTGAAAGTACCGGAAACATGATTTTAAAAACAAATATGATGTCATTTTTGAGATCTTACCTCCAATGAACTCTTTGCAGATGTACACTTGAGGAAGTACGCGAGCATTGTTTCGCGTAAGGATGTCGTGCATCAACCAAATGCCTCCCGGCTGTCTGTCATATTCGTAATAGTCGTACGCTAAATTAGGATGTTTGGTATCCAACATTTTCGTTGTGTTTCGGCAATAGGGACACGAACGAGACAGAAAAACCAAAAACTTGTGGTCTCTGGCCTTAAAACGAGCAATAATATTCATCATAGCATTGATTTTGCACCTGGTTACTTCACGATACCATTTCATCAGTCAACATTGATAATTCGTTTTTTTCTAATCTATCGAAAATTGCAGACAGTGGCATGTCGATGGGAGTGCCAAGTCCTGTTAAAGAAGACAACATTGACAGCATGTTTGCACGTTTGGTCTGTTGGGGAGGGGGATCTGGTGATTCAATTTGCCTATGAAACTAATTGTAAGGAGAACTAGCCCTATCATTACAATAAAAATAACTTAATAAAACACAGAGCTAAAGTTTAAATAAATCAGAATTTAATCATTTTCACAATTATTTTCATACCTTCACAAGTTGCAAAGAACATCACAACTAACACAAAAATGGTCAACATGTTCCAAGTCTTCCTTCCAATATGACTGAATAAAGAACAAATTTGTACCAACTTTTATAATGTTAGTTGAACATTATTACGACTATATTCCTTAATCGCTTTCACTATGTTGTTAGATGGTTAAGGATGCAACACCTCAATGCCAATTTTTACAATTCGTAAACAGGTTTTCATCATAAAGTTTCGTTAATTTGAAAACTGATGATAAATTGTTCGCGTTTTCATTGTCATTCGAAAACTTATTGCGTAATAACATACAGTCATAAAGTGAGAGCCATTTAAAAAAAAAATGGATATATACTATTTTTAGAATGTTTCAAGGTCAAACATAGAAACGTCATAAGTTTTGTTTTAGATACTATTCTCGCAAATTTTAGCTTTCTTCCAATCAATTTATTTCAGCATCTGAACTGTGCATGTTCATGTTTGTATCCTAATTTCCGTAACCCGAACCCATACCCCACCTCTACGTTACCTTTGCCATTACCCTTATCATCGCTTACGATTACCCTTACCCTACCTCTCTTACTCTTACTCATGCTCAATATCTCCCTTGACCATAGCCGAAAGCTTTTCTTGAAAACATAGCATAAAAATTTCCTTGTCATGTTGATGATTTTTTTAAAAGTTTCATTTAGTATTGATGATGTAATGTAACCACAGTTACATAGTCAATATTTCCTTTTCATCTTCACATCGGCTACATAGCAACCATCCTCTTAAGCACTACACAAATCGCGGAATTTGAACGGAAGATGCGGTCGTTCGCTGTGTAGTTATTTGTTTACAAACTACTTGCTATGTCGAAAATTGAGCCGTTTTTGGTTAAAGTCAAAACTACAGTAGACCCGGCCGAAGCAATCGAAATATGGACTCAAATAAAGCAACTGAAAGAAAGGTATGGAGAAGTCAAAAATAATTTGAACTACTATTTTGATGTTTCTTTCAATAATTTTTATAGCGATGGTTCGCATCAAGAATTCGTGAATTTGATATGCGCATGTTTAACGAATCCGAATCTGAATATATTTCGTTCAGCCAACACTCTCTTGAGTTTAATCAAGTGGAAAGTAAGAACGGGTGCACGTGCACAAAATTTGTGAAGAAGAAAAACAAAGATGCTGTCTAGGCTTATCCAGAAGGCATAGAACAAATTGTTGACCAGCTATTGATAAAACCGGATACAAAACATCTTGAAGGTGATGAAAGTAAAGCAAAGTCGAATGCGTATGAAGTTTATGGGCAATTATCAACTTTTGCTGATAAGCTAAAAGAAATTTGCAGGTAAAATTAAAGTAATCGACCTATTGAAAACATCCTAAGCTGAATTAGATTATGACTACTCAAACTAAATTCAGATTCAGATTAAGGTTGAATGATTGACTGACTGCCAGCATGACAGGTTACTTAAATGTCACTGACTATAACACGGATTTTTTTGTTTTATTTAACCTTTCAGCAATAACATCAAACCCTCAGCTGCCTTATCTCGAAAAGGCTGCAGGCTGATCATGAAAACCATGACAGATTGCCACGAATGGTTTTTGAAAATAATGCTGAAAGTTGCAGGAACATTGGACAAGTGGGACGTAAGTACACTTTCAATATATGTATAAATTGGTCCAGTTCTAAGTGCCTTTAGGCGGTAGACATGGCTACAAGAGAAGAATTTCTGAATATCTTTTCTAAATTCCTCGATGACTATCCGGATCTACAGTGGCACAGTGATCATGTTACGAGTGTAATAGTTTATTGCTCGTACCTGAAGCTGCTACTGCTCGTTGAGTAATTACTTGGCTTCTTTTATGATGACTGCAACTCTCTATGTACCCTAGCCATTTTTCAGAACAAACGAAAAATGGCAACCTTGTTTGAATGTAATATGGCCAATCCTTCAAAAAGCTAACAAGAAAGAGCTGACCTTGATGGATAATTTGTCGTTTTTCGGACAAGTGATGAGCATCACACTGCAGACCATGTTTTGGGTAAGATGGCCTGAATTACACAAAACAGTTGATAGCTCCTTAATTTATATAGTAGAGAATAACAGCTATAATGTAACTTCGGGATGTTATAGGAGCGAAATCTTTCAGCTAACTGAGCTAACATCTTTTATCCTGTGGGAATTCATAAATTACAGTTACGTGCGTGTAATCTCCATTGCATTCTGCATTGAAACGTTTATTACATGACAACCTGAACTCTCTACTAATGTCATATGTTTTCTGGCGCAGCATCATTACAACATATCGCTCGATACAAGTTCTTGAAATCGGCAAACCAGCAACTAGGACGAGGGCATAAACTCAAAGTAGATAGTAGCCGTGGGGCGACAGTGAGACAGTCGGGTGCCATACTTCTGCTACCCTACTAAGAGCCGTCTGACGGAAGTGGAAGGGGTGGCTAACACTGCTATTTTACAACTACGATAGATTGAAACATGCGAGAGGCATCTCGAACGCAGGCCGCGGGGGTGTCAAGCGAGCGATATTCCACTACACCAGTCCCACCCTCCGAGCTTTCAACTATTTCAGGTCCTTTAAATGTAACAGGCCATTGTTTGCGTAGATAGACGTAGCTGGTATATGGCATTTTTTTAGAAAACTTCCGCGAAACAATGGAAGTTTGATAACTTGAAACAATTCCTGCCTTTGATCTTCGAATGGTACGACAAAGACGAAGGCAACCTGGAGAAGAAAGAGGTCGAAGATATAAAAACACACTGCGACGGGATGGTCAAATATCTTTACGCCAACGAGCCGAATAGATTGAGGGACGGAGACATCGATCAATTTTGCAAATCAACCTTGGATGAATACAGTTACCAAACGATGCGTAAGCATAAACTCCAGTTACGTTAGTGTACATTATGCCAGAAAGGGAAAAGCCCTGATGCAAAAAACTGCGTATTAAGTTGCTCGCCTAGTGCTAGCCAGGAATAGACGCTGAACCTTTCGAGACGTAAAAGGCAACGGCTAGATGATTACACATACACAATCTTAAAGATATATAAGACATGGAATACATAAAATACTTTTAGAGCAAATGTGTTCCTGCTATACAAATGGGGATGACAAAATAAAATCGATTGTCGAAAAGTATATGAATGATATATTACAATTTTATGTGGACGGCCAGGACCAATATCAGGGCACCACCAATATGTTACAAGCGATATTGAAGTCCAATCCAAAAGTAGACTATTGCATATGCGATTTGTAAGTACTTCTGCAATTTAATCCTTGCGTGCGTAGTTTATCAACAGCGACACGATTGACAAAATTGAATTGGTTTTGAATGGAAACGACTCGAATACGATGACGTTTTGTATGATTCGAGATTTAGCGACAGCGAAAAGGAGCGAGTTTCGAAACAGAGGGAACTCGTACTTCGATGTAGCACGAAGACTCGACGTTGATAATTCAATGTGTACTGTGCTCACCATATTCATCCTTCAGCAAATCGCATTGATAGACAAAGTAATCGTCCGCCTAGTTGTTTTTAACTGTAATTGCACTTAAAGAGTTACCGACAATTGCATTGTAGTGGCACTGAATTTGCTTATCACAGAGGAACCACAATTGCATTGCAGTAGCAATGCAGTTGCATTGCAGCTACATTGCTATTGTATTACAGTTTAACTATAGTTGCATTGCAAATACGTTGCAGTTGTACTACAGCTAAATTGTAGTGTAGTGCACTTGCACTTGCAGTTGCATTGCTATTGCATTGTGGTTGCATTTCAGTGCATTGCAAATGCATTGCAACTGCAACTGTTATAATTGGAAAGCAACTGAAATTCAGTTTCATGCATTGCGATTACAATGATGACATTTATTTCTGCTTGCTTCTTGGAATCGGCATCGCTGTTTTAATTGAAGGAAAACTGTGAGCGAATTGTCGCCATGTACGAATCTGAATCGAAACTTTATCGGCAGAAACCAGACACTCTAATGAGCTTTTTTTCCGTGATGTACTCCTTGGCCAGTACTTACCCGGAAGTATTCCGAAAGCGTCTTCCTTGGTTAGAAAGTTTCAAAGACGTTTCTCAAGTGAAATTGCTAGCTCAGAATATAATTGACATAGTGGAGGGGCGAAGTTTGAAGAAAGTTTCCACCGACGTCGAACAACAGGGGAAAGATATAAAAGACTTGGACCACGAAGTTGGTAAAACGAAAGAAGATGTCAACAAGTTGGATAAAAGGGTAACTTCGTACAGTCAACCCAGGCAAAAATATGTTTCATAAAAAAGTTATCTTTCAGGTTGACCAACATGATACGGATATCCGAGACAATCGTGATAACATTGCCAACGCTCAAAACAGTGTTTACGAGTTGGGTGGACGAGTTGATAAAGCGGAGGACAAGATAGAAATCATTGATAACAAGGTGATAGCTAAATTATCGTGTCAGTTACTCTGAACTATAGTTCTGAATATTTTAGACAGTGAGCAATGCACCTTCGTGGTCCAAAGAAGTATCCAAATTGTTGAACCCCAGAGCCACAAATGATTGGACGTTAATTGCACAAAGGCTGAACTACAAGTAGATAAGCTCGTTCAGAAAAGTTGACCTAATTTTCACGAGCAAGTTTTTTAACTATAGTTCAACTGATATTCGCGGATGGGCGACACAACCCGATCCAACTATGAGCCTACTGGCGGAGTTCTACACGACCAACAAAACATCCGAAGCTACGAAGTACCTGCTAAAGGTGTTAAGAGACGCCGACCGTTTGGATGCCGTGGTCATCATAGAACGATACCAGAAAAACAACGAAAATATTGCCCAAGATGGCGATACGGGTTACACAAGCCCACCATCTGTCTTCATTAGCTATCAATGGGACGTTCAAGATAAAGTGAAACTGCTGAAAAAGCATATCGAAAAAGAGGGCTACACTTGTTGGATGGATTTAGGTAATTGAGGCATTTGGTTAAGATACCTCGAAAGGCACTGGTTGTTTTTAAGGCCAAATGGGTGGAGGAGACATGCTCTATGAGAAAATAGACAATGGAATCAGAAGTGCCAAAATCGTTCTTACAATCATGACCGACTTGTATTGCAAGTCGGCCAACTGCGTTCGAGAGGTGCGTGAATGTTGGTTAGAAGAATGCCACTGTAGTTGCATGTTCAGGATGCAACTATAGTTCTGTGCATGACATGCAACTATAGTTCAGTGATTTTGGCAATCCTGACTGTAATAGGACCCATTGACTTACATTTACAGGTTAACCTAGCCAATGGCTTGGACAAGCCAATCGTGCCACTTCTATTTGAAAAAGAACTGTCGTGGCCACCGCCTGGTAGCATGGGACCCATCATGGCTGGAAAATTGTTTATAAGATTTTTCCAAAGAGACACTGAAGTGCAATCAACAAAATTAAAATTTATTAAGGCACTGTATACATACATAGTCCTCTTTGTGTTGTTAGAAAACGAACGACGAACGATATTGGCCACCTGACAATTATGTACAACTGATGGACAAAATAAGAGGAGCCGCCGGGGAGCCTTCATCGGCGACTGCTCCAACAGCAAATTTTGCAACTAATGCGCCGCCACCGGCAGCTAAGAAATCTTATCAAGTGTGCATTTCTTGTTCGCCTGATAAAGAACCAACGATGAAAACGTTGCAAAGGGATCTTCTATCGGCAGGTAGCAAAATTAAACTGCAGTTTGCCACTGTTCTTCACGGTTGTTGATTGCATTTGATTGCACTTGCATTGCAGAAGCATTTGAGATGCGTTGGAATTGTATTCCAGTTACATTGCAGTTGCATTGCATTTGCATCGTAGTTGTATTGCAGTGCATTGCAATTGCATTACAGTTTCATTGCAGTTGCATTCTCGTTTATTTTTGTTGCCTGGCAGTTACATTGCAACTGTTTGTAGTTGCATTGCGGTTCATTGCAGTTTCATTATTGTTGCATTGCAGTTGCTTCATATTATAAATTAGAATATCGTTTATGTGCCCTATTTGACAATTTGAAATGAAGACTATTGAATCATGATCTTTTTATGAAGGCTTCGAAACGAAACTTTGCTGTTACATCGAAGATTCGATTGCTAATTACGATGCTCAAGTTTACATCAATGCAATCTGTTTGCGATACGCAAAGTCTAGTCTGGCTGTGAATGAAGTTAGCTAATTTCGAGGCTTGAACACAATTCAAAATTTTTATGCTCTCTCGGATTTCAGATAGATTCTGTTCAAAGTAAAAACAAACCCATGATAATTTTGATGTTCGACCGAGAGTACCCACCGATGGGACCACTGAAGAAACAACTATCGAAACTGTCGCCGGTGAACTGCACTTACAATAATCCCAACGCGGGAAGCGACCAGTTCAACAAAATCGTCGAGCTTATCCGAAGCTACATGTCGGGTGGTTACAAGCCGGAATTAGCTCCAGCGACAAATCAGCGCCGCCAAAGTTTACCGGGTTCAGATTCGAATTCAGATTCGTCATCTGCACCGATTCGTAGACCCGCCACACCAACGAAGAAACCTTCGCTCCGTCGGTCGGACAGCGACGAACGATTAAATTCTAACAGAAGAAGCAATCCGATCGCCGATCAACCGAAACTAACTCGAAGGAATGTGGAGCAAAGAAGAAGCGTTCAAGAATATGGTCACGGTAGAAGACCGAATAACGAACCGACGTATCACAATCCTGACGCACCGAAGTTGCCCTCGTTGTACAAACAACGGGTAAACAATAGATACTAATGATTAAATAACCAACCGTGTGCTGTTCAATTCTATTATGTTAAACTAGTTAGACATTTTATTTTTAACCCGAAAATAAATAGCTTTAATTTGTTGCCCAGTGACAGTCCATGCATTATTTACGCCATTTTTTTCGCTAACATTGTATACAACAGTTGCTCTGCATGCTTCTCCAGTTAACTTTTACGGTCGTATAATCTACTTTACTATTAAAACACTTAACTACTTTCACAACTGCTGCTGGAATAAAAATACAGTAATCGCAACGTTATGATTTACAATCCAAATTCAGATATTGACTTTCGAAAAGTTAGAATGCGGTCAGCAGACCGATATTTGTAACCTCTTGCACGGTTAAAAAATTAAAATCTGAATACGAAATGTAAATTTTAACTTGAGGATTACTGTACTTTTTATCCCAGTCCTAATTGGAAAACAGTTTGAATGAAACAAACGAAAAAATACCTTGTCGTGGCAATGTACCGTAAAATTTAGCCTACTCGAAATTCTTGTTGAATACGACGCTATTTTGTACGCCGTACTCTTTCAAACAAGATTTATGTATGAAACTGTATTCGTAGCAACCGCCACAAATCTGATTCGACTCCTTGTAAAACATTATGAATCCGACCTTTTGCAGTTGCCCGAGCAAATCCCTATATCCGTTAATGTACGAATGTAGTTCGATGAATATCTGGCATACATTACCATTGGCCACCATGTCGGAGTTGAGCACGGGTATCATGGCCGCGAATTCGCTGGCTTCGATGTCCATTTTTAGTATATCTATTTTGGTGTGGGAAAAATGTTTGGCTATGCCGAGTACGGACCATTCCGACGCAGCTTCGTTGGTCTCGGCCGTGATTTTCCATTGGCGGAAAACTCCGTTGAAGCTGGTGAACAACGATTCGTTCTGGGCGCCGTAATCGAAACTATAAATTTTGCATCTCTCTTTTGTTATGGCGTAAATGTCCTCTTCGAATGTCACATCACCGTGAACACCGAACGAATAAATCACGCAAGGTGCGGGGACCCTCCACGGATTGCATACCCACTTGCCACCGTCGCCCACGTTACCGACTCGAACTACGGTAGGACAAGTCATCTGAGGTACCAAGTACATTTGCAGCATGTGCAGAGATTGTTCTTTTTTAATGGCTTCTTGACGAGCCACGGCCATTTTCGTGAAATGAGCCACTTGTTCTTCGACGTCCTTCGCGTCGGAATTGCCCACCGAGAATACCTTAACGTACGAGCAATTGGTCTGTAAGACGATCGACGATAGTTTCGAACTGTATAGGGTATACACTAAAATAACAAACACAGCGGGGCATAGGCAAAGCAGCCATTTGGTCATACCCTCCCTGAAGACGACCATTTTTTTAATGCGATCTATTAACGCTTCGAACAAATGAATTTTACTCCATTTCATGACATTTTTATAACCGAGCTTCATATCGCATTACTGGTAATATTTGTTCTGTTCCACCTGTCACCAATGATGCGCCTCAGTTGTTATTACAGTAATAGCTTTTATAATCGGCAAACAAAATTTGAAAATTCGAACGTGCAAGCAAGCATTGTCGTTTAACGTTATTTGTTCACAATTACTATTCAATTTTCGCAAAATAATTATTGTTGCGCCAAGCATTTGGCTCGGATATCATAATAGTACAAATATTAAAGTTGAGCATTATCGCAAGATTTTATTTTTTTTCTGCATTATAAATTCCTTATGCAGTACAACCTGTCTAAGTTGAACACCTACGGTTCCATAAAAATCGTTCAACTTAGACAGGTGTTCAACTTACAAAGGTTTACATCTAAAATGTCATAAATTACCTTGCTTTATTCACAATACCAACATAACATATGTAACATATCATATAACATAAAATATATACTGTGACATAACACTGTCAAATGCATATAAACATGTACAGTATATAAACAGTATATTTTTATATATATGTACATGAAATATTTATATATATATAAATACGAATTACATGAGTCGACTTGTCGAGAGTAGTCTGTTGACTTGAAGCTAACTTTTCCACAGCATATGCAGATTGCATTTTACATTGCAACTTATAAAGAGAGATCTGGCTGATGTGCAGAGGCAAAATGTAGCATATGCTCAACAGACCATTACTAGCGGAAAATTGATCGTTGCCCAAAGCCATGGCAATTTCCTTGGCCTTCACTCGTAAAAGTGGTCCACTTATAGGAATACATCGTGCACGACACCAGTCAAAAAATTGCTTCACTATGTTGTTTATATCTTCATTTTCTGTTTTGGGCAGTTTACGTTTGCGATCTGGACTACAGTTACCTTGTCAGGCTGCAAAAATTTTTTCACAATTTTTCTTTATATTGGTGACTGTACCAGCAGCTATTCCATATTCATTTTTTAAAATCCGAATTTACAGTATTTCGATCAATTTTCTCTAAGATTTCCTTTTTCTTTTCAATATTAAGTTCATTTAATTTTCGTTTTGTGGCCATTAAAAGGGTTATAATGGGTAAGAAAAACTATAGCAAAAGTGACTATTTATGAAGCTCATCTTTAACAAATGAATGAACACAAATGAATGAAATAGATTAGTGAGTGAACAATGTTATCATAATGGTGCTGTAAGGTCATTCATTGATGCCTCCATGCCTTTTTTCAACTTACACCGGGCCAAAATTTTCTTCGTTCTAAACATATGTGTTTAGCATTCAAGTTACACAGGTGTTCAAGTTATACAGGGTTTGACATGTACATTAACATAACCTTTTGCCAGTTCCGAAAAAACTGTTCAACTTCGACAGGTGCTCAACTTACAAAGGTGTTCAACTTCACAGGATTTACTGTAGTTATCTTTCTGAAACAGTTTGTTTTGGTCAATAGGTACTTATTGTTCTAAAACAGTTTGTTCCGTACTGTGGTTCTACAGCAGTTGTTTGCTGATAGATCGGTGATGCACAAAGACTGTAGCAGGTCAACAACAATTTGTTTTGTTATAGTGTCACCTACTTTGTCATAAATTATACAATTTTAAGACTTTGGACCTTAAGGAGGGGGTCTCTTGTCGCTTACTTATCACTTAATGAATTAAGTAGTCTAGCTCTAGGATTCGAACCTGCGACCTATCGACTACAAGTTCGGCTGTTAAACCACTGAGCCACCAATGGTCCGAAAAGTACAGAAAACTCTTTGAATAAACATATGGTATTGATTTTCATTCACTGTTAGCCAATGCACAAGGCTTTTATGTGTCACACTTTGGTTTGAGCGAGACCTTTTCAATCATAAAAAATTTATGACACAGATTTTGTTTTCATTCAACCCTAATAAATTTTTTTACAAGCACATAATCCTTACGCGATACAATATGATGAATTTTTATCACTTTCTCTGTGTTGAAAATTATTTTGCTTGCTTTGGGTTTCATTCAATGAGAAATGCGTTTGTAAAGCAAAGTGAAAGTCGAAATGTGTTCGCTGTAAGGAAAGAGAGAAATAAAAATTATCCACATCTTATGAAGAACAGTGCTATACTGCGTTGTTTGGCCCTGTTAGGCGCATGTATTTTGTTTTTTAAACTGTTAACCACCAACCGAGGTCTTACTGTTAGAGCTGTGAATTCTTTTCATCATCTCAATAGTGTCCCGGTAAACAATTTATCCGAGTTCGACATCATCAGCAAGTTACTGAATAGCTCCTCTGATGCTACATATAAAAGCTGTTTAGCAATCCGCGACTCAAAACAGTATCAGTTTAACTCGAATAATCTCCAACCGGAAGCCTGTTCGGATACAGTCAGAATCATATTTATCATCAAGTCGAGCATATTTAGAAACTCGTTGAGGCATTTATTGAGAAAAACGTGGGCTCAAGAGATCAGCACAGCTTTTGGATGGTAAGGGTTTTTTTTAATAAACCTTGGTGTTATGGGAAACATTTACAATATTTGCAAATGATCAACCATTATTATATGTACCCTGTGGTCATTACCTTAGAAAGTCGCCTTTGTCGCTTTGTTGCTTCCCATGCAATGTTGACCACTACCTAATCTGTAACATTGCCTTATAGGGTTAAGAGAATATTTGTAATGGGTTCAGCGTCGATGAAGCAGACAACGCCGTTAATAGAAATCGAAAGCGCCCGTGAAAAAGATATACTGCAAGGTTCATTCGAAGACACTTATCGCAGTGTGACCAGTAAAGTTGTGATGGGATTGCACTTCGTAAAAGAGCACTGCCCTCATGTTAATCATGTTGTCGTCGCTGATGACGATGCAGTTGTTATACCTTGGAATCTCAATCCGCTTTTGACTGAGTTGCATTTTAGCAATGCCAACAATAGTTATTTAGCAGGATTTATTATGGACCAAGCGCTTCCTATTAGAGATAAAAATGACCGATGGTATGTATCACCCACGGATTACAACTGCTCGTATTACCCACCTTATCCAAGTGGTACGATGTACGTTTTATCTCAAAATGCAGCCAACATATTTTATTATTTGAGTAAAGTTATCAGTATGTTCGCTTGGGACGATGTATACTTCGGTGTTTTAGCCAGTATCGGCAACGTTACCTTATCGCGATTATCTTTTGATAGATTTTCGTACGACTGCGTACAACTGTTCGCCAGTCATTCAATCATCTCGTCTAATAACCTCGTTGCTTGCCACGGAACAGATGAAGCAACTGACCTGATGAAAGTTTGGTCAGAGTTTTGTTATTCATCAACGTCAACATTCGACCAGAAAGAATTAATATTAAAATATTGCTCATATATCTGAGCCAATTATTATTAGTATTTTTGCTGCAATTACGTTTATTTTTGCTGCTGATTTATTCATCGTTCAGACATTTTTTGCTGATTAGTAAAATGACAACAAAAGCTTGCTGATCTGAAATCGGAAGGAGTTTTAGAAATAATTATGATTCCAAATATATTTTTTGCACATACAACTTCATTTAAGGTTCATGTTTCAAAATTTATTTTTTCCGATTATCAAGTTCGATTAGTATCTGCTATTCAATCGCTGCTTATACAAAGAAGGTAACTTCGGTCCGTCGGGGTCGGAAAATTTTGGTTTTTGTTCACGTTTAGGCGACCGTTTGCTAATTTTCCTACCATAATTGTTGTCCTGAAGATTGACCCGCTGACTCGGTCCGTTTCGCCTGCTCAATTTAGCTTGTTGGGAAAATGGATCATGAATTTTTTCAAAATCCAATTCATCTTCTTCTTCTTCGCTCTCCGATTTCCTCATCGATATCGAGCTCGGCGAATTATCCAGCTTTCGACTCGATTGATAGTTGTCTGACGAATAAATGTTGATTAGTTCCACGATTTTGTTAAATTGTACAGTTCCCTTGTTCGGGCTGCTGTAGGTACAGTTGATGGGCGACAGTTTCGACAAGTACTTCTTCAAGGGTCCCATCGGCGGGTACTCTCTGTCGAACATCAAAACGATGATCGGCTTATTTTGACATTTGATAGCTTCCATCTAAAAACTATGGTTCGTGACTAGCTATTTTCTGTAACAGCCATCAATTAGCACACTTCGGTAGCAGCTTGACTTGATTTTGCGTATCGCAGACAGACAGCGCTGATGTACAGTTGAGTTTCGTAATTAGCTACCGAATCTTCCATGTAGGAGCAAATTTTGGTATCGAAACCTTCGCAAACAAGTAAATAAAAATCATCAGCCGCAGCGCATTGTTTTTCTGTACCTGCTGATTGCAGATCCCTTTGCAGCGACTTCATCGTTTGTACTTTATCCGGTGAGCAGGAGATGCACAACTGGCACTTCTTCTTCGCCGCAGGCACTTCAACATCTGGAGTTTCAACGAACTGTGGTGGTGGTGGTCCAACGACAGTTTTGATCTTAGCCATCAACTCGCTGAATTTCTGCGGGGGCAAACTGTACTCGTCGCTGTTATTTTTCTGGTAAAAAACCAATACAAAAATAGTTCAGAGACCGAGACTGTAAAACAGTACTTCGGATTCCCTTTGGAAAAATCGGATGTACACTTTATTTCTTAGCACTGGTTCCATGCTTCCTGAAGGTGGCCATTGTAAATCTTCGTCGAATATCAGTGGTACCATTCGTATTCCCAACTCATTGGAGAGATTAACCTTATTTTAAATAATACTAGATCATCACCGGACATGGTTCTTTGCAACTGTAGTACTTCGGGAACTGTAGACAATCAGATACTTGGTAACTATTGGTCAGAAGATACTGGGCAACTATAGTTCTACACTAAGTCAACTAGAGTTCTTCGGACTTCTGTCAACTATAGTGTCAAGTTTCCTGCTACAAACTTTCCATTCATGCTCCATTTTCAAGCATTATTTTGGTTTTACCTCTCTTATGCAATTGCCAGATTTGCAATATTGGTTTGTCATGCACAACAGGACAATTTTGGCCCTTCGTATTCCATCGTCTATTTTTTCGTAAAGCATGTCGCCTCCACCCATTTGACCTGTTGGTATCAATAGACTTTATTTTGTCACATTTCGTTCAATAAGCAAGCAAAAAGTGAAGATTACCTAAATTCATCCAACATGGATACCCTTCCTTTTCTATCCCATCTTTCAATAGTTTCACTTGTTTTTGAGCCTCCTTTTGATAACTGATGAAAACAGTCGGTGGTGATTTGTAGCCAGGATCATCTTCTTGGCTTCTCATTTCTTCTTTCGATATTTCATCAGAAGCTTCATTAACTTCATCATTATTTTGTTCAATCTGTTCGCTTACTGGTTCTCCAGACAATTGTAATGAATTTTGGTCCATACCTTTCGACTTGTTCTTAAAAATGTAATTTTTCTTGAAAGAAAAACAGGAATTATGCTGAGCTTTTGAATTATCAGTACTTTCCATTTAACCAACTGAACCAATGCACTAGCTGGCCGAAACATATTCAAATTCGGATTCGGTCTGTCCGCGTCAACACCACCTTTGTCCAGATGTACGCTTGTTTTTACTTGTTCCAACATTTAATCTATTTTAGGCATTAATATCAAAATAAAACTGCACGAAACTCGCTTTAGTTTGGATCTACCAAGCTCTCCCAACAATAGAAGTAATATTTTATAACTTCTTGATTATATTGCAGTTTCCAATTGGTTAGCAATGAAAGTTATTATTGAGCGTGTTTCTTTGGTTACATCATCGTCTGATGGTAAATTGAACAATTAGGATAAAATTTATATAAGCTTTTTTATACGCTCAACACCCGACAAGAATAAGGAAGTATTTTTTGCATGAAAAGCAAAAATTGAGAGAGCTAATTGGAACGCAACTGCACTGGACTGTGATAAAATGCAAACTGACGCAGTACACTACGATTGCTAAACAACAAAATACACAAAAAAAAATTTTCGACAATTTCAACGGTGATGTTAAATGTTGAGGTTATTCAAAAATTAGATTAGATTAGATTGTATTAGATTAAATTAGATTGTACTGTTTGACTACTGCACTTTGAATTTTAAAAGATTCTAAACTTTGCTCGATCGCGAGCTAAACTTCGTCAAAAAGTGTTCTGACTTGATGGAAAACTGTGTCGTATTTGAATACGAGCCAGCATGGAACTATTGACGTATAGAGTGGCTGTTAAGGACGACTCTGGTCCAATAATGGAGCATTTAATTAACTAATTTCGCACCCAAGTTTCACTGACTGTTGCAGTTAAAGCGACCAAGGAGGACACTTTCGAGATTTACGACGATATGATAAGGGAGAGTTTAGCGAAACCAATTTCATTCCTATGCTTAAACTCGTCGGGAGATATAGTCGGATGTCGAATGAACAGCCTAATCGATACTTCCGATATATCTGATCACAGTGTTCACCATCCGAAAATCGTTGGAAATATGTCGACAGTCGATTCGTTTTTAAGTTTATTGGGTCGTGGTTTGAACGAAATGCTGCCCGGATGTAAAATTTTAAAGTTCCTTATTGTTTCCGTCCATCCTGATTATCAGCAAAAAGGCGTTGCAACGAATTGATCATGATGAGCATGGACAAAGCTCGCGAGCTAGGTTGCGCTTACGTTAGCACATTATCCACCTCCTACAAATCACAAATGCTGTTCGAAAAACTAAATTTCCAAACGTTGAAAGTGATCGACCACAAGGACTATCGCGACGAAACTGGTCGTCAGATTTTCGTCTGCAACGATGGTGCAACTGCGATTGCAACGCGGAAAGTTGATGGTGAAAAAACTCTAGCTAGCGCATTATTTTTGCTTGTTTTGCTGCTTATGTTTGTTTTTAAACAGATAATGTTTGCAAAATCAACATTAATTTGACATTAAAAAACAAAAACGTCTTGCAAGCTAGCAAGCAAGAAAGTAGCCAGTGTTATTATTTTTGGCTGCAGACACGACTTAAATTTTGAGTTTATTAAATAAATTAAGCGTGAAACATCATTTTTCAAGTTTCTTATGCTTTGAAACACAATATTACTCGATTCACATTCAAAACACGCGATAATTTGTTTTCGACGACGGATATCAGGTAATATTAACAGGAAAATTTATTTAATTGCGTGGATTTTTTAATGAATGCTATCAGATAGGGTAAAGGTAAGTGTAATGGTAAAGCCCGTATCCGAAGTCCATAGTGTTAACATACATGTCGACTGAA
Source organism: Prionchulus punctatus (assembly GCA_034698125.1). Classification (NCBI taxonomy): domain Eukaryota; kingdom Metazoa; phylum Nematoda; class Enoplea; order Mononchida; family Mononchidae; genus Prionchulus; species Prionchulus punctatus. The sequence goes on along the minus strand of JAQGBA010000190.1, from coordinate 18,210 downwards.
ATGTCGTCGTGTGATACGGGTTTAAGTCGAGGGTAAAATGTAAGTGTTTAGGTGAGTGAGGGTGAGGGTACAGATTAGTTTAAGGGTAAGGGTAAGAATAAGTGTAAGGGTAAGGGTAAGGCTACGGGTAAGGGTACAGACTGTAGTGTGAACCATTTTTTCCCAGTTTTTACATTTTGACATAATAGATTGCTCGATTCACATTGAAGCCACACAATAAATTTGTTTTGTACGACACATACCGGGAACATTAATACTTCTAAATGCATGGATTTTTTTAAGAACGTCACCAGCTGTACTACTTGAAAAATTTTCCACCGCTTCGGGGAGTTTTCTCCAACAAGTTGGATTTTCTTCAAAAATTAGATTCCAGCCGAGCGTTTTTCTACTCGCTCGTGCGTCAATAAAATGTTTGCTCTATGCATTTGACTGGCCGTTTCGAATTGAAAATTTTTAAAGCGACAAACGAAATTGCATCCAGTTCAGTTGCAAAACTAATGTACATTTTCGCTAAAAAGTATGCTGGCGAATTGTAAACTGTGCTGTTTTTGATTGCTAACCGGCAAAAAAGTGTTTTCAACAATGGAGCCGTTGAGTTACAGAGCGGCCGCTAAAGATGACCGAGAGCCAATTATGGAGCATTTGATGAACTATTTCAGGACCCAAGAACCTTTGTGCCAAGCAATTAACGCGACCAGGGAGGACACTTATGACATCTTCGATGATATGATAACGGACAGTTTATCGAAACCGATTTCATTCCTGTGCTTGAACCAGTCGGGCGATGTAGTGGGATGTCGACTGAACAGCCTCATCGATACATCCGATCGATCTGAACACGACGATCATCATCGAAAATACAACGAAAATATATCGAAAATCGACTCGTTTTTGGGCTCGTTGGCTGAGGGCTTGGATCGAATGTTGCCCGAGTGTAAAATTTTGAAATTCCTCATCGTATCCGTCCATCCTGATTATCAGAAAAAAGGCATAGCGACCAATTTGATAAAGATGAGCATGGACAAAGCTCGCGAGCTCGGCTGCTCATACGTTTGCACGTTATCCGTGGCTTACAAGTCTCAGTTGTTGTTCGAAAAATTAAATTTCCAAACGCTGAAAGTGATCGACCACAAGAACTATCGTGACGAAACTGGTCGTCAGATTTTCGTCTGCAACGACGGCACTACGTGCGGAAAGTTGATGGTGAAAAAACTGTAGCTAGCGCACAATTTTTGCTTGTTTAGTTGGTTTTTAAACAGATAAAGTTTTTGCAAAGTCAACGTACATTTTTGATGTTTCAAAATTCATTAAAAACAAAAAATCTGCGCTAGCTTGAGCCCAACTGTGCCCCTAGGCGAAGTTTCTGTAATAGTTACGGTTGTCCTTGTGGAGCGCTAATTAGCAAAATATTACAGTACACGTGATGGATAAATTTAGATGCACAGGTACGCGCGTGCTAATTGCAACCGCGACAGCCCTATTAGGCGCCAATCGTTAAGGGCGCCTGTGGTGAAGGTTTCGGGTTGTAGTACCTGCGCATCCAAATTCATCCATCACGTGCACTGTAGTATTATGCTAATTTAACCTAAACTACTGCAATAATTAGCTCCAAAGTTTTTGAATATCGAATATGTAAAGTTAAAATGACAACGGCCCGAAGGCGAGGACCATTTCATAAGATGTTCACTCGTTTAACGAATTTTCCCTTTTTCGATGAAATGTAAGTACGATTCTCGACTGAAATTCAATTATGTATATTACTTCGGCGTGTTGTCACAAGGAGTCTTATTGATATTTCAATCAGCGACATTGCATTTCGAAATAAAAAAAATACTGCATGCAAATCGTTCAAGCAAACACGAGAAATGCTTTTTAGTGAACAAGTGTAGTCAAAATTGGAACTAACACGCTCATTCAAGAAAATATTGAAAATATTGCTTCTCAAGGGTAAAGATGCTATCAAAGTTATGTAGAAATTTTGAAAATTTTTTTTCCGCCATCGACAAAAAACACAGAAATGATGATTTATTTGCCGGGACGTGTAACGTTACAGATTCAGGATGTAATATGTGTCACGATTTTTTAAATAATGGAGATTGACTTCAGTTTGGAGGTTGCGATTTTCGAACTTTAGTTCAGTTTGAAATAGATTTTTGGTCCATTTCAGAACAAATTGAGCTATTTTTTCGTCGGCAAATCTGATTCATCGCTGTACAGTATTTTTGGGATTTCTACAAAAAACTTTCATGTATCTGCTGCAAGATTCATTTGAAGCCCGAATATATGCTTGGATTTATTCAACATCGGTCCAAATATTTCAGTGAATGAAGCGAATATTGTTATTCAAATGAGCATGTTTTGCAAATATTCGATTGAAAAGTAAGTCGGCTTCTTCGCAAATTGTTGCAAAAAGGGTTTCGTAAAAAATGGAAATCCGTGACTAAAATGACAACTAAAAACAGAGAAAATTAAATTTCATTTAATAGGTTTAATTACTCCGTTTACCATTTTTATAGAAATTTGTCTGGAAAGTTAGCTGGCTTCTTCGCAGCTGATGATAAAATCGTTCAAAATAAACCCCAACTTTATTTGGTGTTCAGTGAAAAAAAAACATATTGGATTCCCATTTGCACAATTTTTTTACTTTTTCTAACTAACGAGGCCAGCACAATTAATAACCAGTCGAAACAAGTAATTGCACAATGCGGGCTATAAAACTACTCGAAATGGTACAAAATTGATTGTAAAACCAGTCGACAATATAATTGTCCAATGTTTGGTTAAAAACATTGATGAGCGTGTTAAAAATGTACATTTTTGATATTTATGCTTTTTGTTTTTCAGTTAGTCTAGTGGGAAAAAATGCAAGCGTCCAATGGTACGGTAAAATGCTGCATTTTTCTATGTCCAGCTTTATTTATTGTTCTATTGTACACTATTTACGCTACAAAATTTACGCCTATGGTTGTCCAGACCAACTGCACTTATATCAACTTAGTCGAGAGTAGTATAAGTGCACATTTACCATCCGCCTCCTCGGTCGACAATGATCTTCAAGAGCAATCGACACATTTTCAAAAAATGGCTCAACAACGTCGCGCCGCAATTAAAACCGAGCAAAATCTTGCCTCGTTGCAAATGTTCGTCGTGCCTCAGATCGACTGCCCCACCGCGGTTCGAGTGGGAAGCGTGGGCGATGGAGGAAAATGGGTATGTAACCCTTGGAGGGTGCCCGACGAGTGCGTATTGTATTCGTTCGGAGTCAACGGCGATACGAGTTTCGAACGCGATATGTACTTGATAACGAAGGAACGGTGCAAAATTTACAGCTTCGATTTCTCCGATCAGCAACAATCGTTGTTTGATAGCTTCAAGGGAGTTTTCAGAAAGTGGAAGATCTCGGCTGCCACGAATGTAAACTCCCAAGAGTGGGCCATCTTGGACATAGCTAAACACTTCGAGCATGATAAAATTGATATGATTAAGATGGACATCGAAGGTAGCGAATATGGAGTCATGCCTCCGCTGTTGGATTCGCCCATGGTAGCCGATGGTCACGTTTGCCAGTTGTTCATCGAACTGCACGCGAATGTAAACGATTGGAAAGCGTTACAGAACCATTTAGAGAAGACCGGATTTATCATGTTTTACAAAGAAGCGAATACGTATTGTCCGAGTTGTTATGAATACAGCTACATTCATAAAGCGTGTTTAGATAAATACGGTGTAAGCAATCACGTGTTCAATAACAATTTCGACTAGGTAATTAATAATGAATGTTTTGAGTAAAAATTTATTCATGCGGATTGGAAGTAAATAATATGCAACAAAAACATGCATTCAAATTCATGCGTCGTTCTCAAAATATGTGTCGTCAGTGAAATTTTATAACAACAACTCATGTCTGGCACAAACAGGCGCCATGTTCAGGACACACTACGTTGATGATTGGGTGAGGGTAGGGGTTCATGTAAGGGTAAGGGTAGAGCCACACAATAAATTTATTTTCTGCTACACATACCGGGAACATTAATAGTTTTAAATGGTTTTCCTCCGTTTCAGGAGGTTTTCTCCAACAAGTTGAATTTCTACAAAATTCAGCTGAGCGTTTTTTTGCTTGCTCGTGCGTCAATAAAATGTTTGCTCTATGCATTTGACTGGCCGTGTCGAACTGAAAATTTTTAAAGCGATAAAACGAAATTGCATCCAGTTCAGTTGCAAAACTAATTTACGTTTTCGCTAAAAAGCTAAAACCTAATAAGTTAGGCGCCCTCAACGAGTGGAGCCTAATATGTCTGTCGTGGTTGCATTTAGCACGCGTGTACCTGCGCATTCAAATTTATCCATCACGTGTACTGCAGTATTTTGCTAACTAGCGCAGAAAGACAACCCTAACAACAGAAACTTCGCCTAAGGACACAGTTGGGCTCAAGCTAGCCCAGGTTTTTTGTTTTTAATGAATTTTGAAATGTCAAAAATGTATGTTGACTTTGCAAAAACTTTGTCTGTTTAAAAAACAACTAAACAAGCAAAAATTGTGCACTAGCTACTGTTTTTTCACCATCAATTTGTAGAGTGGGGGTTGCTCCTATGAAGAGAACCCCTGAACTACATTTCCGGAATCTACTTGACTCAAGCCTAACTTAGCTTTGAGAGCCTTTGGATAAGCCAAGGACTCTACAGGCGCGAAGAGTTCTACGAAATTAGCTGTACTATAAATGAGGACTATAATTAATACAGCAGCACAATGCAATTTGGCACGATATTTAATATCACGATCAAGCTGCCACCTTAGGGTCAGCTACAATAGATTATGTATCAGTCACAAGGGCTTTCATATGAATGTCTTGAGGGGCAGCAAATCACCAACATTCGGATCCTGGGATGCCAAAGTGGAGCTTGATGCACAGTTGTTCTGTGTTTATATCGGGATTTCCAAAATATAGTTTGAATAATAAAATAATGACGATTTTAAATAAATGTTCGCTTCGTTGGCTCACTGGGAATTAACAAGAAAACTGATAACGAGAAGAAAACAGCGTCGTCACAACACTTCTCAACGAAAACCAACTGGTCTTTGCAATTAGCAGTTTAGGTCCATGTCGCTACTAGTCAATCATGTGATTCACATGGTCGGGTAAGTAGCATCGAACCTTTCAAGCAGCCAACAGGACAGACTGCCTGAGCTGCCTCCTAGTGACAATAGTGGTCGGTGACTTCTCCACCGCCCACACATGCTCCCACGAGCCAGTGACGCATGACCCATAGGGACAGTGCACTAAGAAATAGCAATTCGTAAAGAACTATCGTCCATTATAATTTGCATACTATACTTCCCATATAGGCGAGGGAGGGATGTGTGTAGGTTACCACTAAGCCCTCCGAGATCACCAACAAGGTTCTAAGCCCACCTTGTAAGATATCCAAAAGTCACCTCCCTAAGGTACTTATTCACAACAAAGAAAGTACAATGAATCACAATCATAGGAAGCAGTTTGGTTGTTCCCTTGAAGATCCTGTCTGGTCCCTTGGAATGATCCGGATGTCGCTTCCACCATCGTGTGATGGAGGCCGCCAATTTCGTGGTTCCAGATCCTACAAACTTTCCGCACATAGTGCCGTCGTTGCAGACGAAAATCTTTCGTGGGTACAGGAAAGGGTAAGGGTTGGGGTTGGGCTGTGAGCAAGGATAATAAAATCTAGATCAAGGATAAGGGTAACGGTAACGGTAATGGTAACGGTGACAGTAACTGTAAGACTAAGGGTAAGCGTGAGGATAAATGTGGGGGCCTGTGTTAGGGTAAGGATATGTTTTGGGGTACGGTCATATGTTGGAGCATCGGCACAGATCACTAGTACGAAAGGGTGTGGGCGTGCCCTTCATTGTTGGAGGTTTGGGTGTTGATGAAGGTTATGATAAGGGAACTTCAGTGCACTTTTACCTGTTGGATGATGGCCAAAACTAATTTATCAGTAGATAATTCGTCTGCCTTTTGAGCACATGGACCTCTTCCAGCACGAATTATTTTAACTATCGTCGAAGCTGACTAAATATCGGATGAGCTGAATAAGTTTTTATTGACTTGTTGAACGTTTAGTAGAATCCACGTCTGCTCGAGTAAACGAAACGTATCTGTACATCGATGTCAGCAGAGTCAGAATTACTATTATCGCACGCCAGATTTAGTAGAATAAATATAATGAGCTTTGTTTAAGCACGTTCGTAAAAATGAAATCGCACGGGCTCATCGCTATTTCTCTTTTTATTCTTCGTTTGTTATTATTACAACTCAATACCGACAAAATATGGTAGTCCTCAATTCCGTTACAAAATGGTGTCTTTGTCTGTGTCCCGCGTTGATAGTTATTTTAGTTTATACACTTCACAATACTAATTTACCATCTTCAGTCATCTGTTCGTCGCTCAAGGTGTTGAACGTCGGTAACGAGGACATGAAGGATGTCGAGGAACAGTTGGCTCATTTCCAGAAAATGACCGAACCTCGTCAGAAGGCCATAAAAACCGACGACAATCTGTACATGGTGCAAATGTATCTGGTGCCTCAAATAACTTGCGCCACAGCTGTTCGCGTTGGTAACGTAGGCGACGGCGGCAAGTGGGTGTGTAACCCTTGGAGAGTCCCCGACCAGTGCGTGATCTACTCGTTCGGTGTTCACGGCGACGTCACATTCGAATTGGACGTACACGACATAACGAAAAAGAAATGCAAAATCTACAGTTTCGACTATGGCGCTCAGCAGCTATCGTTGTTCGAACCGTTCGGCGGTGTTTTCCGTCAGTGGCTAATCACCGATAAAACAAACGAAACCGCCAACCAGTGGTCGCTGGTGGACATCGCCAAACATTTTTCTCACAACAGAATCGACTTGTTCAAGATCGACATCGAAGCCAGCGAGTTTGCATCCATGCCTCCTTTTCTATTATCAGAGCTCGTGTCCAGCGGTAACGTATGCCAGATATTCATCGAACTCCACAAGTACGTCGGCGGTTACCGGGATTTGCTCGGAGCCATACAAAAAGCCGGCTACATTATGTTTTACAAGGAATCCAATCAGATTTGCGGCAACTGCTACGAATACAGTTTCATACACAAAGCCTGTTTGAGCCAGTACGGTATACAAAATAGCGTAGTATTTAATAAAAACTTTGCGGAGTAAATGATTTACGCGATACGGTCCCTCTAATATGTTTTATTTAATATATGTTTCGAAATGTGAAAATGATAATTAGGCAATCGTTGAAAATTGTAGTAAAACTAGCTTTAGGTTTGAAATTAAAATACTTTTCTGTCCAAATCGTGTTGAATGACGTGGCATTTTTGCGAAACTGCATTCGTTGCTCAACTAATTTCTCAATTAATTCAAAAACTTCATTGTATAAAGTTCAGTTTTTCGCATTTCTGTCGCGTTTTCGGTTGACAGTCATCAATTTTTTGCGCAACAATGTCAGATTTTAGGTCATTATTTTCGAAACAAGTGACCGACTTGATCGCAAAGCTTTGTCAAAAGTATAACATTTCAGGTATCTATAGACTTACAATGTAATGTCATAATTCACTGGCTGCTAAGGGTTTTTTTGTTTGATTTGTTCAGAATGTGACACAAAACCAAAATGTAGCACAAATATTGTGGAATATCAAAAATATTTCTTACTTGGTTCGATCGTTCCATCAGTAAATATTTTTACTTGTAGTTGTAGTTGCAGTGCAGTTGTGACCTTGCTGAATTTGGAATTTATATTACGATTTTCAGGTCTTAATTGCACTACTGTTATCATTTCAAAAAAAAAGGCTGAGTTACAAATCCAAAGTTCTGTATGGCAGACCCGGAGTTCCGTGGTAATACAAATAACCAGTGATTAATTTGCTTCACTGTCGACTGTCAGTTACAAATTTTAGGCCCATTAATTTTTTGGAGCAACAAGAGGACAGGCTGTCGATTTTAGTTGCTTTCGGTTTGCTAAGTTGGACCATTTGGGATGTATTGCTAGGGAATTTTATCATTCAACCTGAGAATGGGTCGAATGCATCGAAAGGCATGCAATAAAGTTTCTATACGATATTCTTTGAAAAAATTTGTTTTCAGTGGTCGCCCATCTGGCATCATCCATACTGGCAGCCTTAGTTTGCTATCCCATATTTGCATTGCTATCATCCAAAACAATGACTGGCTATATATTGGGAAGCATTTACATTTGGCTCTATTCTGCATTCCAGATAAAATTCAATTTAGCATGTCTGCGGGATTCGAATGATGTACAAACAAGCACTGTTTGAGAAAACTAAAACAAAAATATTGTACTAAGTTTTAATTTTGCAGAAAATTTATAATATAATCACTTTCTTGCCTCGGCTACTTTGCATCGTTTATTTATGCTTACACTTACCGTACAAAGCTATGAAATGTATTTTCGACTTAAAAGTTACAGACGAGGTAAGTTTTTCCGACAGAAACTAAAATTTTTTGTGCCTTAATTTCAAATTTTCAGATTAAAAAACTTGAAAAGACCAGGTTCGATTACGTCAAAGAATTATACTACAGTAACAAAAGAAGTCAAAGGTCAGTAGGCTTGGTCCGTTTACAAATACGGCATGAATAAAAGTACAGTAATCCTATCCGCATTCATATATTGACTTTCAAGCATGCAGGTCTGCTGTCTCCCTGATTCTAGCCTATTGCTCGAAAATCAGTATCTGAATCCTGATTAGAAATCACGACAGTTGGGTTACTTTACTTTACTCACGAGACAGTGGTGAAACGATTTTAGCAGAACATAGATTCGGATTCATATTCTTCCTATTTTTATTTTCAGGTTGATAAAACTGCCATTTATGGCTTATTTAGTGCATAAAATTTACCCATCCAGCACTCGTAAATTTTTTTATGAAAATGCACTCATGAAAATGTGAAATTTGCTTTATTACAGAATTTCGATATTCGCTTACAATTTTAGTCGCTGTTCTTATCCCTATAGAATTTCTGTTTGTTGTAAGAATTTGTGGTGTTAAGGTCGCTGGACACGTTCTGTATTTTGTTTTTTAAACGTCTACAGGCTTCTCTTAACTTCATTAAACTGTACCAAATTGTAATTCGATTGGTAACGAAATTGTTTCACTGGCAGTACCTTTTACGAATTGAAGACGAAAACGGTGAATCTGCTTTGGAGAAAAATATGAACGTGTGGATTGCCACTATTGAAAGCAAGTATCTTGTATGGCTATTTGCATAAACCAGGAATTTTATTTTTCCTGAAGTTTGACAAGGAATATATTTTAGTTCCGCTATACTTTTCACTGGCGTTGGCATTCATGTTAACCACGCTGTCCATGTTTCTAACATTAAAGCAACACAGAAGAAATCTGATTTGTCTGTACAAAGGGATTGGACATTCCTCTTCTGAATTATTGAGGACGCCGACAAAAGTCGTTGTACGAAGTCATTTTCATCCTTAAAACCTCTAAATTTAAACCATTTTCTTGTTTGTTTTTTTATAATTTAGGCTTCCAGTTGCAGACTCATTGGTTTTCAATTCGGTTACTGTGTATGGGGTGGGTAAATCAAAACCTGTTATGATTTTCATTCACATTTAGTAATTGAGTTTATTGTGCTAGGATTTGCCATTCAAGCATTAGTGCTTATGCTAATTAGCCTCCCACTTAGCATCACCGCACTGTTGGTTTTCTACTTCGGATACTACAACATCCTGCTGTGGATAGTCGAAGTCTGTGGGTAAAAATGCAACGCAAAAATGTTATTTTCTAGTAATATTGCCTTCGTACTCTTTTACAGACCTATCCTAGCATATATTTACGGGTTGTTCTTCATGGAACAAATTTTGGTATACTTATTTTTTCTACAAAAGGACAAATCGGGGAAACGTGTGCTGGCATTAGACAATCGGTATGTAAAAATGATCTGATACACATTAGCTACATCATTTGGTGCGATGATCTTTGGAAATTTGTAACCCATATTGAAATATCTACCATACACATTCTGATGAGAGACGCACCTTCAGTCGCATTAAAAAAATAAGAGGCATGTCTCTTATTAGAATAAATACGGTATCTACTGGTATGTCTCTTTGTGGAATTTACTCACTTCCTAGTGCAGTCAAACCCAATCGCCACCGTGTATCCGAATATGTTCAAGTCGTACTTTTTTATTTTGCACTTGGATTCAGAACTTTGTAGCCTCTGCATCATAATCATTTGCAATATCAAGATTTGCATAAATTCAAAAATAGTACCAGGGCAGTTCTTCACACAGAAGTTGCCTGTTCTTTCTCGTCGTCAATGAAAGATGTTGTTCAATTGAAATGATGATGCAATGTATGCAAATAAATGAACATCAATTCGTTTTTAAGGCAATGGTTTTTCAATTTTCAATATTTCACCGCGTTCGCTAATGCCACAGTCAGTTTGCTGACTTGTTTCAAACGAATAGGAATCAGCGCTGTATTTGGAATATTTTTTTTGCCGCGATTGGACGTTAGCATTATGAGCAGACAGTTCGAAACTTTCGATAAAGGTTTTTTAGGAATGCAACTTTCCAGACGAGTACTTCGATGCTGATTTTGATTTCTAGGGCATACTGCTTATATCAGTTTATTGCAACTTGAACGAATTCATACGAATCCGACAATGCACACTTTTATAGCGTTGCTATATAAATCTATACAAGAACCGATTGAACGAAGTAGATTTCTTTGCAATAAAAAGCAAGAATCCAGTCTATTTTACAATAATTCGATGCACTGTTTCAGATTTGAAAAATGGCAAACTGTCGAAATTAGTTCGCAACCGTTGGCAATTATTTATAACACTGTACAACAATCCGGCATTACGCATGCTGCGATGCAAGCAGACTTTTTGCACAAATCCGAAGATACTGGTACCCGATATCGACAATGCGAATTATTTCTTTGATGTTGCTAAAAATGAATTGTTATCAATTGATGATTAGTAATACAATGGTACACGTAATTTATTAAAATCTAATAATATCACTTACTAATAAATCTTTAACGGAAAGCTGAGATGAGTTTTTACACTACCAAGAGGTAACATTTCTGTCATTAGAAGTCGTTAGAAGCCATTGATATCAATGACTCGAAAATTCCCACTGATGCAACTGGTAAAAAGTGTCTATCAATAAACTTGCTACTAGGAAAGCATGCGATCGGCATTGTTAATTGTCAACCAAATGACAGTGAAACAAATAGCTCTTGTGCACATTTTTCTCTTTCAAATGACAATCCAGTTAACGGATCTGGAAATGAGATTGACATGCCATCACTTGATGCAGAGAGTGCTTTCTAGCAGTTCTTTGTTTCTCCAATTGTGCAAAGTTTTGTTTCTGGATATTAGTGCCCTTGAAACTGTTTATTGTATTTTGCGCACTGTTCCATTAAAGTAACACTACAAAATCTTCACATTTATAATTACAAAAAGTTTAACAAACAGTTTAAAATTGTAGATGTAGAGATTGATGTAAGTTACCTTACCTTTTGCCGCTCTCATTGAGGTTGTTTTGCTTTCTTAGTCTCATTGATATCAAAGAAAGAAACAGCTAGTTTGGGTTTAAAATCAATGATACTACTTGGGTTATTGTTTACATAGAACATAGTTGCAAAGTCCATTCTACTTTTTTACTGGCGTGAGAGAGCGAAGTCCAAATGTGTACTTCCTCATATTGAAAGTACTGTGTTTTTAGCATTTTCTTGTTTGCGTTCGCCAATTGTCCTGCTACAACTGAACACAAACAAACGAAGCGAGTGTGTAGAATGTTTTTAAACCTTGTATGGAGAATCATGCATACTGCCAACGTTGAATGTCGATGTCTGATTTCGCTTTAGTACTTCCAAACCGAGAAAGCATATCGACAATGCAACGCCAATGAAATAACCCATGATCGGACCTTGCATATCGCCGGCCATCATTACGGACTTCTCGGGTATATCGCCTTTGACGAATTTCTTATTGTGTACCATCGACGATAAGCCGAGATAGCGATTATTTATGTTCATCTTATAATCGCCCAACAATGTAAGCGCGCGATTGAAATCGGACGATAGTTCAAAATCGCTTCGATAAAAATACGCTGACCATTCTTCACCGGCTAATTCGTCTTCGAGCACCCAGAGAAGAGATCGATTTCGATAACTGTCCAGATAAACGTCGATCCAGTATCGACCCTTAGCCAACACCAAATTATCGTACTTTGTTATTTCCTCCAACAACTTATCCGTTCCGTCCGACGTTTCGGGCTGTTTCGTAAAATGATAACCGTGTTTGTCAATCGCCGCTTTAATTTTGTCGCAAGTCGGAAAATGACATTTCGGATAAGCTAGCCAAGCTTTTTCGTGATAATCCAGGAATTTGTACGCTCCGGTAGTTAGCTTTTTTTCTAACTCCACGGTATCCACGAACGGTCGTTCGACGGTGACCGGCGTGATAAGAGCGCCTTTAACGCAAGTCGTATAGAGCATCGTAAAAAATGACATGTAACAAGTTAAAACGAACCACATTCGTTTGTTATTTTCTACTTTCACGTCCATGGCCGCTATCTGTTGCAATATGCCGACCAGGGACTCTTTGATCGTCGACAACATTTTAACGTCCCAAAATAATTTTTTCAAATAAGCGTCTAATAACGAATAGACGAACAACGAAACGAATAGCGTGCTCCACAGCGTTGTGTCGAAAGGGGCCAATATGGCAAACACGTACGCTAGCTCGGGTAGCTTTATCAGGAACCCTTGCCTGTACCTTGCTACCGGCGAGCTTACCTTTGTGAAATTAGCAGCCATACGCCATTCGTCCACTGTGCACAAATTACCCGTGATATCAATTTCGCCGGCGGCCAGCATGGCCATGAGTCCGGTCCATTTTCCATCCTGCGTCCTATAACCGCAACCGGTGGTGTTCGACATGACGAACTCCATCGTAGCATTGAGCAATGTTGCAAGTATGGCCAACACTTCCAACTCGACGCCGGGTTTGCAGCCCAGACTTTTGTTCATGCACTCTGGATGAATCTTAGCCCAGCTTGATATGCCCACTCGCCACACCGATCCTGGCATGGGCGGCATGAACGGTGGCTGCAATTTAGTGGCGTTCGAGATAATAGTAGATACATCTCGGTATACAATTTTGGTCGACAGGTTCTGCATGTCGAAACGAAAATGTTCTACACACCCTCCAGACAAGCGGCTATACAGGAGAATTTATTGTCCAATGTAAGACAGAAAACAAAAATACGGTTGCTTTTCTGTGCGAAACAGACGATAATAACCACAATAAAACGTTACTTCTTTTGAAATACATTTTCTGCAATAAATAAACACTCCACTGGAATCACAAATGCATAAAAAATTTCTTAACGACCTTTTCCATAGTTTCGAAAACCTCGTTGACAAACAAAATATGTATCGTATTATTCTTGAAGGAAACTAAATATTAACTTCGTCATTGAAACATTCTTCAGCATTCTTAGTCTAATAACGAAACGATATTACCACTCGTTTTGAAAACTAAGAATACGCTAAAATGTGCTGTCTATAAATGGAAAATCAATTGTAGCTGGCTAATGGAATTCAGCAATTTTTTGTTTTTGTGAAAATCGGATGTTTTTATGAAATCAGTAGTGTTGATAATATTAAATTTTTATGTGGTTAATGTTAAAAAAAGATGACACGGAAAAATTTACACAATATTGCCAAACATTGGATTTTATTTCCATAATGCATTTATACTCTATTCGCTTTTAAAATTTGCAAAGCATTTGACAATGAAAACACTACAGTATTCACAATAAATATTTGGTAAACTAATTTGTGTCTTGCAGATCACTGCTTACTTTACCAAAAGTTGCTCAAAACATTGCAAGCCGATTTGCAAAATGAGCTTTCACTATTAAATAAGCGGAGAGAACTAACTTCGAACTATGAATCTTTACTTGTGAATATTAAAAGAACAATAAAGATGCCTTGAATATTTCAAGAGCAATCGTCCATATCTAGCAATATTTCTGACTGTTCACCAACGGGAATATTTACTATAACCATATTTGAGCTAATATCCATTGACCTTTTTTGCTTGCGTCTCATCATTCGAAGCGCAGGATTGTTGTACAATGTTACAAACAAGTTCCAACGATTTCGAATTCCTTTTTGCACTTTGTTGTCTTCAAATGAAAAAAAATTGCAAAAGAAAATAAAGAAGGCAGTTGTCACACTTGCTACTTGATCTAAGCAGAGATCGACGGAGAAGATTAATGAATGTGTGCATCGTAGGATTAGTGTGTACGCTTTCAAGTTGTAACATACCGATGTATGCTAAGTGTCCTGATAATTAAACAAAATTTATGCAAGCTGAATTGAAGCAAAAGAACAATTAGATCACCAACAAACACCTCTATCGAACTTTTCGAGTTGCCTGCTCATAATGCTGACGTCCAAACGTGGTAAAAAGAATAAGCCAAATACGACGCTAATTCCCATCCGAACGAAACATGTGAACAAACTAACTGTCGCATTCGCAAAAGCAGTAAAGTACTGAAAGTTGAAAAACCATTGCCTGAAATAACGTTATTGGGGGAAATGTATAAAAAAAATTTATCCGTCTAAAAATTATACCTGTTATCCAGTGCTAATACGCGTTTTCCAAACGTGTCCTTTTGTAAAAAGAACAAGTACACAAAAATCTGTTCCAGGACTAATAATCCGTAAATATATGCCAAAATTGGTCTAAAAACCGTTTCAAGCTATAAGACAACAATGAAGAAAATAATTTGTACATTTTTACCCCAAAAATTTCAAAATCGAAATCAGAATTTCGTAATACCCGTAATAGAAAACCAATACAGAAAGCACGCTCAGTGGCAAACTAATTAACATAAGTACGAAGGCTTGAACAGCAAACCCTAATGCAAATAGGACGTTAAATAAAATAACAAAACCAGCAACAGTTTCGACCAACCCCAAACACTGTAGCCGAATTGAAATCCAATGAACCGACAACTATGCGCCTGCAAATTGTTACAAGTTTTCATAGGTTACATTGTGAAAATCAGCTTTTTCGTACTACAAGCGATGTAGGATTTTGTCGAAGTAAAACTGAGGAATTGTAGTCGGTTCCTTTGAAACACTGTAACAAGTTTGTCCTGTGTTGCTTCAACGTCAGAAGCATCGAAAGCGAGGTTAATACAAAGGCCAAAGCCAACGAAAAGTACAGAGGGACTAAAAAACAAAAATTGTACACCATTTGCCAATGAAATGAGCGTTATAAACAAATAACTCGCCTTTTAGTGCAAGAATCCATACATTTATATTTCTCTGCAATGCGGTTTCTCCATTTTCGTTTAAAAATAGCAACAGAATAGTGGAAGGCCACCGAAAGAATTTCGCTACCAACTGTATCAAAACATGGTAGAGTTTTACAAAATTAAGTGTAGCCTGTAAAAAATATGATTTGGAGATAAATAAAAACAAAACAATAAAAAACACAAACCACAAAGAGGAACTCAATTGGGATAATGACAGCGACTAAAATTGTCAGCGAATAACGGAAATCTGTAATTGAAATACAGTACTATCAAAAAACCAGTTAATAAACTGGCCTTGCAAAGCACACACGAGGACATGGTGGATACAATTTTTGCAATAAATTCTTCCAAAAAGAGGTAGGTGCTAGTCTAAAAGTAACATTAAAAATAAAAATTGCATAAAGATATTTTAAAATTTCTTACCTTAAATTTTTCCTCTGATCTTTGCTCAATATTTGTTTAACGTAATTATATCTTAATTGCGCAGTTGACTTTTTCTAAATACGGGAATAATTATTTAATTATAATTTGCACCTGAACATCATTTACGTTGTAGATTTACATCGTCTTTCTTTTTCACTTCCAAAATACACTTGACAGCTTTGTAAGGTAAATTTATGCACAAATAAATAATACCCAAAAGTCGTGGTAAAAATGTAACGATGTAATAGATTTTCTAGGAAAATATATTTTTAGAAATGGATGGTTTTTTAGTCTAAGTGAAAATCTACTGTTTACTCCATGAGACGCATTAAAGCATGGCGCGTTGAAGTTGATTTGAAATGCTGAATAAATCCAAATGTATATGCTTCCCAAGATGTAGCCAGTCAAAGTTTTGCTAGACAACAATGCGAATATCGGGTAACAAACTGTTGCTGCTAGCAGCGAAGATGCCAAATGTGCAACGACTAAAATCAAAGTGTTTCTTCATCAATTTTTAACAAATTTATGGACCGGGAGGCGGAGGAGGAGGATCAGGGATCAGGATGTTATCCTTCTAAAGTCGATAAACTAACCTCTCGAAGAAGTTGTTCCGTTATCCGGATGAATGATAAAATTTCCAAGCAAAACATCCCAGATGGTCCAACTCAACAAGCAAAAGGCAATTATAAACGATTGTCGATCTTCCTCTTGTTCCAAGAAAGTCACCGGCCTAAATTGACATAAACACTTGACAAGACGAGAGGTTGTTATTACTCACCGGCTAACGACAAACCTAGGTATTCCCGGATGGCCGTTTAATGCATTACGTTTGTAACTGAGCCTTTTCTTTTGAAGAGACAATATCACTGTAATTAGTACCTGAAATAACACCAAAAATAAAGCTAAAAATTAACTGAAAAAATCAAGCTTGCTAAAGTAAGAAAAATAGCTATAACGAGGATGGATAAAAAGTCTGCTTACTGCTGGTATAATTTGGAAAAGTAAGAAGTATTTCTGATATTCTACAACATGCATGCCACACATTGGCTCTGGATCCCATTCTAAAAAAACTACATTAAAAATAATTTCATTTTACTTATTTTACAAACATTTATTACCCGTAATGTTATATTTTAGGCAAAGATGGGTGATAAAATCGGTCACTGTTTGGGTGAATAGTCCTCTGAAGTTTTTGGCTGACATTCTTTTTATAAATTTAAAGATTTTTTTAAGTTATTATCATCCATTGAGATGAAACAACAGTCACACTAGCAATGTTTGATAATATATTGAAAAGCATGATATGTATTTTAAAGCAGATGTCTAAATTTCTCTCATTCTTGCATGAAAATCGCAATAATTATAAAGCAGCTGAATGTTGAAGTAAACTAAAGCAGCTGTCATGTCATAAAGAGCATTAGGTGTTAGTTAATTTATGTACATAAGGAAAAAATGCAAAATGCAAAGACATTTGTGTGTCATTTACATATACATAAAGGGTGTTCAAAAAAAAATCTTTACATTCAATTTAAGGCATTTTTTTCGTTTATTATTCATTATTAATCAAAGTTACCCATTTCTGTTATTGAACCTCTGTCATTCCCTGAACCTTTCTTTTGTGATAGGGGATCAATCCAGAATTCTTCAGAATATTCGACACACTTCCAACAGAATTTCCAACTCTGGCTGCCACCTTCCTCAGTCCACTGTTGTGCCTCTTGTTGGCAATGAGTTGCTTGACTCTGGCTCTGATCATGAGGGTTGTTGCTGTTACTGGTTTTCCATTTTCACCAGAATGGCTTCTTTGCAAATTTAGCCATCTGGTAGCTCGCAAAATTGTGCATGGTTTGGCGCGAGATGTGATAAAAATTGAATTGACAGCATTAGGAGTAGAATGGTGATTGTTCATTTTTGATTCATGTGTTTTCGACTGTAACTTCGGATTCTGGCGTTTTAACATAACGGAATAAGTGCTCTCGATTTATCAACCGTGACAGCTATGCTGTACAAAACAGATTTGATGCCAGATTCTTAATTGCTATTTTAATCCAATTCATAAAGGAAGACCCATTCCCGGATAACAATAAATTAATGTTGACGACTGAAGAACTTCCAACAAAATTATTGTTAGAACTTTCCTGTCGAAAATTTATCGCTTGATTAAAAAACAAAAAAGCGTCAGAGATAAATGATGGAGAAATTATTTTCAAAAAATCCATTTGCATTTACAATTTCGATCCTTTTGAAAATAGCAAAAAAACAGTTTATAAAACAGGATTTTATCCAATGAAAAATGTTTTACATTCTAGCAACAGTTAATAGTACTAAGTCCGCCTCAATACAGCGCACGTTATAGGTATCCGGACATTTCATCGTCACATTTTCATCGCCGGACTTTTCATACCCGGACTTTACATACCCGGTCTTTTCATCGCATAT
>JAQGBA010000189.1:0-54103 GCA_034698125.1 Prionchulus punctatus | reverse complement strand
CAAAGTTCTTGAACTTATCTTAACTTGAATTTTGCTATATCTCAACAAATACTCAACAGAAATCCATAAATTTTTTTAATAAACTCAATAAACTTTTGTGAGTTTATTAAAAAAAAAATTTATGGATTTCTGTTGAGTATTTGTTGAGATATAGCAAAATTTAAGTTAAGATAAGTTCAAGAACTTTGTCCGCACCCTGTATAGCAATTAAGAAAAGCAAGAGATGGAAGACTGATTATAACGTTGTAGTACAAAGTATTTATAGTCAAGAACTAGTAATAATCAGTTCGAGAACATGTTGCCAGGTGTAAGAAATGTTGATGTAGGAGTGCTACATGGAAATGACTTGATCAGAGAACCTGATCATCGAAAACTATTATGATTATTTCACTACACACCCGTAGAATTGAACAATCGGTTTGGTTAGCCTCATCTCCGTTTTGATGTATAGTCCATTCACTATTGCAAACTCAAATAGTTTACAGTAAGAATGATTTGTATGTATGGCGGAAAACATAATTTTGAACCACTTACACTCATGTACTAATGACGCCATGACGCCACGTTAAACTGACTGAAACACTAGGTGAACCATTTTGTATCGTGTAAGGGGATTAATAATTGTGTTTCCACCGTACTTGCGCATCATTCTCAATGTAATATTTTTGAGTTTACAATTGTGAATGGACTATAACACCAGTTACTGCTAAGCATGATTGTCGCGTAAATGGTACACATTGTTAGCATAAGAAAAATGCTTGAAGGATGCGTAGATGGAATTTTCAAGTTTCAACATTTCACTAGAAGATATTGAATAAAAGTGGGATGATCATAATAATCGGTCTCTTTGTTTGTGACAGCTAAACAAATTTCTATGCGGCGAAGTTCACATAAAAACGTGTTTCCAGATTGACTGAATTTTTTTCAGTGTTAAAACTCTGTTTTAAATTTGTTTCGTATCAAGTTGAAATGGATAAACCCCCACATATCCCAGCAAAATCTGTGTAGGTAACTTTGTTTCGAAAGGTTTAAAAAATCGACAGTCCAATTTCACAATAACTTCCGAATTTACATCGATTTCATTGTAACCGATTTGCGATTCGTTGAGTTGCGTTCATATGTTCAATAATTTACAAAAGATCAAGAAATCAAACAAGCTTTCAATAATAATAGCATGCAAATAACATCGAAAGTGTGGGTGTAAGTCAACATGGAAACCAATTATCTATCAACACGCTGTTTAAAATGTTTAAAAATCATCTGGCTATATGAATTAAGGTAACACGACAGAAAGAAATAAAGGGAGTAATATCAGAACATGCTGCTAGCTTTAACAACAAGCGATATAATAAAATTGATTCCAATTTTAACGTATTATTATGCCTGGTTTAAAAATAAAATGGCGTCATTAGTACATGATCAACGATATTATTAAACTGGAAACGTTTCATGGAAATTTCCAAAATGAAATACATTTAGCGACAACAAGACCTAATGAAATACGCTCTTGATATTGTTCGAAAAGGTTCAAGAAAAAAGTTTGTTTATTTCGACGACTTGCTAGCGTTCAGTAAATTATCATCGACATTATGCTTGAAACGAACATTCTAATGTTATGCTTCTTATTGACCACTGGACCGCTTGGAATTGTTTTCAATTTAGCTTTTATCGTGTTAACTCTTCGAAAAAGGGAACTACGCAAAAACTACTCTGCATTCCTCTGCGGCATATCGGTCGCTAACACGTCGTACTGTTTGGTGAATTTCATTCCTCAAGTTATTGTTATCATCAGAGATATAGATAAAACAGGCGCATTCTGTCATCTGTTGGGCATGTCGATCATAGTCAACGGTATCAACGCTGTATTCGTTAAATCGTTGATGGAATTGAATCGTTTTGCAGCACTGTACTCTCGAATTTAAATAAGAAAATATTTTCACTGAGAAACAATGTAATCATGATGACTGTCTCGTGCTCGATTTGGATTTTGTTGGCTGTTATTTTGCAAGTTTTCGGCGATTTGGGACGCACTGTCGGAACTGTTTGCGCACCACAAGTTGAATCAATGGCTTTTGGACACTTTCTCTTAATCGCAGGTCCTCTCCTCGTGTCTTATTGTATTTCAATCTCATGCGCTTATAAAATTCTACGTTTCATCAAAGATCAACAAGCTGCTGCTATACGATTTGGACTGGGCGACATTCGATTACAAGAAGGAAAAGATATGTTTCGATTGATCGTCATCGAACTAGCAGTACCGATGATTGTAGAAATGCCGGGACTGATCATGCTATTGATAACAACCCAAATTCCCATACCTCCAGTTGTTTTAACAACGTTCATTGGACTTTTCTTTGTGCATCCAGTCTTAGATCCGATCATCATCGTTTTAGTTCTGAAGCCATATCGCAGATGCGCCAAGAATATTTGGTTGTCGTTTAGAGGCTTGGCTAATGATAATGTCCAGTCGATAAGAGTGAACTTGCAAACAAAAATTGTATGATGTGTTGAAAGTGAAATCAGTGGACTGTACGAGTAAGTCCCATACAAATACCATCGATTTTCATAGTAAATCTTAACTATGATACAGCGCTTTCTTGTGAAATTTACAGTCTTACCATACATTTATTCTTACAGGTAATGTTATTACGAATGCAAGATATCCAATACGGTCCAGCAGACCGCAGACGCTGCAGGGAAACCAACATCATGTTTGAGGCCAGTGACTTCGAATGCTGAGTGGCACATGGGAAACGGCCCTATACTGTTCAACGGGTATTGGGTTCATGAAAAATATTTGACAGCAATTCTTTTCATATATGACGGCAATTCTTTTCAGTTTGGTTCCCATTAAAAAACCTCACCACAAGCTTATAGCTTAATATAAGCTTAATAATTTAAGCCGCAAAGTACCTTCCAAGTTCGACCAATCGAGTCGTCTGTTTTGACCAATCAAATGTGTCACTGAGGCGTGTCGTTTAAATGTTGTCTGCTAAATCTGTTTTGAAGTGTCTGCTAAATCAGTGACTTTTAACAGCAATGTTTAGTTTAATTGAAATCAGTGTGAATTTTGGGAGAAAACTAATTCTAATGTAAGGTCAGTGTGATATCAGTGATAAAAGATCTTAAAATGCTGATAAGACTTGAATTACTAATAAAGTGAATTTTCATGTAGAAGTAACCAGTTACACTACCTTCAAAGCATGCAGAAGCAGTGCTATCGAATCTGCATACATTTGATAAAATGATACAGATAAGACACACAGACCATTGATTACTTTTAAGCTTTTACAATACTTATAATCTGCTACAGAAAAGTAGAGATTACAATACAGATAATACAGTGGTGTAAAACATTGTAATAACATTGATAAGAGTTTACAAAGAACTGTGCAACATGCACATATAATTAACACGTAAAATAATGAAAAAAGGGTTAAGTTGATTGGAAAGGATTTTTTGTGGTTTAATTAGAAAGGATGGAAACCCAGGAAAAGGAAGTTCGTAATTGTTGGCAAAAAAAGGAAAAATCAACTGCCTAGCGAGAGAACTCAAATCAACGGGTCTAAATAAATCGAGATAAAAGTACTCTGATCGAATTTCCACTCACTATTGCAAACTCAAAAAGATTACAGTAAGAATGATGTGCAAGCATTGCCCGCAGTAGTTGCACATCATTACTAGTGTTAATCTTTTTTGAGTTTGCAATTGTCAATGGACTTTAGTCAAGATTTCAACGCGTACATTGACCCCCTGGATCAGTCCGATGAGTTGTCTGAGTATGAAAAACTGTGCTCTTATAGAAAAGTCAAATTTATAACTCAATATTTGTGTTGATGATTGATTGATAAATTTTATTTTAAAACGCAAAAAGCTTGCACAAGTGCAATTGCGCGTCATACGCTAAAAAACAATACAGTTAAAATATCAATAAAAATACAAAATGAAAAACAATATGAATATGTAAAATGCATCATTAAAATCTTTGATTTTTATTTAAGATAAAAGCAATAATCAATCTGTTGAAGTACTAGCGGAGGAGGGGAGATGGAGTATGCGCGAGCCTAATGAGTAATTAAAGTCCAAGTATTTTTCTGCCAAGTATTCCTGCCTTTCTCGTATCTCGGCAATCGCGTTTCTATAATTGAAGCACTCCTCAGCAGAGCCGGATAGATAGCTCCGTAACTTAAGAATAACAGCTGGACCAGTGAAATAATTGTAGCTTTTAGCGACGAAAAGTTGTCTCGTCCCTTTCGAGGCTGATGGCACGAAAAGACTGTGGAACAGCTCCTGCTTAGAACTGTAATTTCTGACGCTCTAGCGGATCGTCGGATCCGACTAATATCTTCCTGTGCAGATTACAATTGTGTTAAATAATACGGCTTGTATGCGAGGGCCGCTCATAAGCGGGGGGTGACTAATTAATGAATAATGAATGCATGATTTCACTAGGCCAGTCCCACTTGCTGGTGGCAAACTATTACAGTAGCATTTTTATATTTATCAATCCGTATTTGATTACATCAGCAATTATTAATGACGAATGAAGACATAGTTTCAATTATTTCCAATAAGTCTATTTCTCCGACGTTGGACGGCTGTCCGCCTTGCCATCCACCCATGTTGTTCCACGTCGTTTGTTGCTGATTGCCGCCGCCGCCGGGCATGTTCGGCGGACCGACGCCGGTCGACGATTGCGAATGAGCAGATGAGCAATTGCGAATTTGTATGAACGCCTGCATCAGCTGCGGATCTTTGTGCAGACTTTTAATGATGTTCTGCATTTCCTGTTCGGTCTTCGCCGACTTCAATGCCTGCAGCACTTCCTGGATTCGCAGGTTCAACTGTTTGTTTTGCCCGGGCGCCACGCCACCGGGTCCCATGTGCATGCCGCCGCCGCCCGATCCGACGCCGCCGGGCGCGTTCTGCTGGACGTTCGGATGCTGACCGGGCGGAGGCATGATGTCCGACGACATCGGCTGTTGTTGGTTCGGATTCGGCGTACGCATTACCGTTGTATCCATCGGAATGGATCGATTTGATGCTGTTGCGGCATCAAGCAAATTAGGTGAGTCTAAAAGACACGACGTTTACCATATGCACTCGTAAGCCGCTCTAACTTGTAAGCCACGTCACAAAACCAAGCTAAAATTTACTTTTCGTCATACATCTTTGTTCGTCAGTTCGTCTTTTTATGTGGAGCTCAACTGCTTTTATATCACTGCGTGTCCATACTTACATCATCCCGCAGGACTTACTCCATCACTCATCTGCTGACAGGATAACACGAAACTTTAGCTCTCAAACTTAGTAGTGTGTGCCAACACCGAACATAAATTTGAAATATGTTTGTACCTTCACATATCTGAACATTCTCTAATCGTTTTCGTTTCTTTTCTAGTAATTCTTTTTGAATTATATAGATTTTTTCGGTCAATAAATGATAATATTCTTCCTGAAAAAATGAAAAAGTTGAACAACTATAGTTTCTACGCAACTATAGCGCACTCACCCTATCGTTGGCCTGCTCGAACATCTCCCGTTCGACCTTTCTGGCGTAGTTGATTAAATCTCGTATCCGATGATCTTGCATCGCCGCCGGATCGGGCGACGGGAATATTGCCTTGACCAACTTGCTAACGAGATGATTACGTAAATCCTGAGTGACTTGTTTGTGCCAATCTTTCTGTATGGCAATGCCCTCGGGCGGCGGCAATCGTTGCATAGCCGGATGATTTAAACTGCCATCGGCAGAACTGACCAACAGATAGTCGCTTTCGCCCAAGCCGAGCATAATTCTCGGATCGCTTTCTGAAATTCTCTCGTCTTTAACATCACGTAAAAAAACAACGATCGCGTCGTTCTTCGCAGCTTACCGCGTCCGTTTATCATCAGACTCGACGAACCGCCGGCGCCCTGCAAATCGCCGGGCATTCGGACACCGGGTACGAATCCACCGCCGACGACGTCGTTCACCAACGGCAAGTTGTTGACGGGCCCGTTCGTTGCGCCGCCGCCGGGCCTTTTATCCGTCATCTGTTTCAATGGCAAACACACCGGACAATCGGGACGAGTACAACTTTTCCAATGAGCGATTATTTGTCTCGACGACGCGCAATGAGGGACTAAAAAGGAAGCGTAACACGTTTTACAAGTGAACACGCAAAAAACGAGTCGAACGCAAAAAAAGCCGCAAATAGGTCGAAGAAAACAAAGCTCTCGACTGGATTTCGACGGAAACGCGCAAAAAGTTAACACTTACCCGTGCACGATCGACCTTCGTCGCATTTCGTCATATGATTTAATACGCTTTTCATCGTATGACAATGAGGTAAACTGCATTCGGCGCGTTGATTCGGCTGTAATTCTTTTTCGCGCTGTTGACATTTGTGCGCGTGCAATAATAGTACTAATTGCTGTTGAATTAATTTTCGCTTTTCGGGATCTTGATTACTGCCGCCGATGCCCGACATGCCCGGCCCGTTCAAACCTAACGTCAACTGATTCATTGCCGGACCGTTGGAAATGCCGAGTCCGCCGGCGCCGTTCGACGGCGGACCGTTAACGATTAAATTCGAATTCGGCGACGATAAATGTTGAGCGTTGGACGGCTGTTGCGACAATCCGTTGTTTATCGCGGCGCCGTTGACGAACGACGGGTTGTTCGGTAAACCCTAAAAAAATTCGAAAATAGTCACTGGGCACTTTAGCTGATGAACAACTATAGCCACCGGACAACTATAGTCAACAAAAACAGTCTTTGACTTACGACGCTCCCGTTGCCGGTCGGATACGACGGCCCGTTGGCGCGTTGAGCCGCCGGCGATGGTTGCATGTTCGCCGAATAGTTGGCCATCATCGGATGCTGTGACGCCGGCCCTTGTTGGTGCATTTGAATGCTGTCCGGATGTTGCATGCGAATCGACTGCGGCTGCTGCTGCTGTTGCACGTTACCGGGCGCGGTCATGAAATGACCTTGCTCCTGATAACGCGGACCGCCGCCGCCGCCCTGTTGCATATGCACCTGAAAATCAAAACTAGAGGATCAACTATAGTTGATGACAAACTATAGTTGATGAGCGTCTTTTAGTTGACGGGCGACTATAGTTGACACGGAACTATAGCTGGCGAAGTTATACCATTCGAGTCATTATCGGGGGACCGTTGGGATGCTGCTGTTGCATCATCGACTGGGCCTGTTGCGGAATGTTTCCACCGTGCTGCTGCGGCGGCGCCATATGCTGCCCCATATTGCTGGCCATTACCTGATTGTTGTTTATCATGTTAGGTCGAGTCATACGCATGCCGCCAGCCATTGGATTCGACGGACCGTTGGCCATGCCCGATCTCGGACCGCCCATCACTAAAACGAATTTTCGCCGTCGAAACGAGTCAGGAAAACAAAATTTGCGTCGTCGACGAGTTTTACTTTGCATCGGCGGTCCCTGTTGCTGCGACATGTTTTGAGGTCGATGTTGATACTGCGGTAAAGCGCCCATGCTACCCTGGGACATCGGCATCGGGCCATCGGGCGGGTACACCATGTTCATACCGGGACCCGGACCGCGCGATCCGCCGACCGGCGTCGCCGTCATATTCGGCGGCGAGCCCATCGAATTCAACTGCGGACTGCGAATATTATTATTGAATTGCTGTTGTTGCGCGATTGACGGCGGCGGACGAATTCCGCCGGCGCCGCCGACCATATTTTGTTGAGCATTCGGATTAACGTTGGTCGTTTGTTGTTGTTGATTGGCGACGGATTGTTGCTTGCCGCCGACGGAATTTTGCTGTTGCGGCTGTCGATTCAGTAACAGACTTTGTAACACGGTCGTATTGTGCGGCGACGATATATTATTTACATGATTCACGGACGACGACGACGACGACGGCGGTTGCCCGTAAATTTGCTGACCGGGCTGTTGCGACGACGTCGATTGACCGCCGCCGCCGGGCGCCATTATATTGTTCGTCAAAGACACAGAATGCGAAGGCTGAGGCGGGCTAAAGCTATTATTTATAGGCGACGCGACGTTGACGGCGTTGTTGGCTAATCGACCGCCGACGCCGACGCCGACGGGGCCGTTCTGATGTACGTAACTGTTGGACGTCGACGGTAGGATACCTTCGTTGTACATATTCGAAACGAATGAATTGTCGTTGCCGCCGCCATCGGCACCGTCCAATAGTTCGTCGGGTAGGCCGTCAAAATCGAACATGGCTGAAAAAAACAAAAACGCGTCGTGCCACTGTGGTTTTGGAGCATTTGTCTAGCAGGAGTCGATCGCAACTATAGCTTGCCGTTAAAAAACTCTAGTCGAAGCACAATTATAATTCAATAGCAACTACAGCGCACTGGCAACAATAGGTCAGCTGTTTCGTAAGTTTCTCAAAATGGATAGAAAAGCGTCGCAGCCAGTCGATAAATCAGATTTTTGCGACTCAAATCAGTGCCGATTCTCGATTCAACTCACCGGACGAGCTAGGCGTTATTAAATTTGACGGCGATCCGAGTTTCGATTTCTTGCCGCCGCCGGGATCTTCGAGAACCATTTGATCGGTCATTTTAATGAAAACGTCCGATTCGGCGTTAAAAAAATTAACGTGTAATTATTACAATTAAAATTTTCCTCGTATCAATCGAATTCGGGCGTTAATCCTGTCGTATGTTGCGATTAAACGAGCAATTTTCGGTTAAGTAACTAAAATAAAACTTAGCGCCCGCAAATGAAATCCAAAACAAATTTCGGCGCGCCAAAATCGTCGAAAGGCGTCGAAAAATATTAATCCTCTATTAAAATCCGACGAACGTAATTACAAAAAAATCCAAAATCCCGGGCCTTGGAATGGCCCACCAAAAGTGGCGAAATCCGAAAAGGCCCGATCGACGAGATTTTCGACGGGAAAATCGTCCGTAAAAATGTCCAACGATAAAATCATGCGGAATTACATCGATAAAGCGTCGTCAAACGATCATTTAGAAAAAAAAAACAAAAAATCGGCACTCGCCATTCACTTTGAAAGACTCGTGCGGTCACAGAAAACAATCGCTTGACCGCCGATAGCCGTTGGAATGGTCTTTCGGCATGGCCGCCTCCTTGGCGAAATGCTTAGGTCGCTTTTGTCTCGACGCGATTTCGCACAGTGTACTTGCGCATCAAACGAAATTTGGTGTTTTATTATTTCTTATTATTTTAAAATTTACGGCAAGATTTTTGTTTTATGTAATTTTTATTTATTTTAAAGCGTTTGTTAGTTTTTTGATTATTTATTGAAAATTATACCTTTTTTTAGTTTGCCTGCGTAAATAGTTCTGTTGTGAATATACATACATAGATAGTTGTTTCACACAAATGTACCCTAATGAACAAGAAATATCAATTAACATTCGTTTTCTCAAGAAAGCCCGGCTAAAAAAAGCCATTTTTCAATTTACATAATAGTAGCAAGAGGAAATCGCATGAGTTTGACATAGTAAAAACAAAATCAGGCCGTGGACACTATCCTGAGTGGGACATTAACCGGAGGGATGATAACTGGTCAACACGGGAAACATACGCAATTTTGTTGTGACTGGACAAAATAGCGGATTTTAACCAGAATGGGACTTTAGCCAAGGGGGCTTAAAAGATTAGTTGTATTATGGTTCTCTGAAATATTGTATTTCAATGACTGAAGTTACCATTATTTCATGAATTTGTTTTTCAGTGACTATAACTATAATCAGTGAGTATGTTTATCCATCCATACAGTGTTAAAATCACCGACTAAGTCGTACCTTGACTGTTGTTAACAAAGTTATCAATGTTTTGTATATGTATGTCCTGTGGTAAAGTTGTTCAGTAAAAATAAGTTTTCATGGGTTACCATAAAAAAAGCAACAATCAAATGCAAATGTAATATGGTTCGTTAGCAACTTTCAATGAAGTCTTTTTTTTGGTCACTGGCTATATTGTGACTTTCAATCATAAATATGCAGCCTGTGAACACTGGTAAAAAAATTTTTAAGCATTATTATTGTTTATAAAAATTTTATTGCAATAATTGAACTAAAACCAAGTGGCATTGTTGCACATCAATCAGTGATATTCTGTTGAGCATCTTTTATCAAGGTCACAACAAAGTTCTATGTATTTTATGTAATACAGTATTGCGTGTTGTTCAAAATGATATTTGAATAATTTCAGCTTGATGGTCAGGATAAAACAGTATGTTTATCAATGATGTTTTACAGTATGTATGTTCAAAACCCACGAATGTCCGAAAATGAATATCGTGCATCCCCATAAAATTCTGTTAAATTTGTTGTCAATTCAAATATTAGAAACAAAAAACAAAAACGTATGCGTATGCGAAGCACCGCCTCAGAAAGATATGGACTGAAGTGGCTGAGGCACGTTGGTGGATGGATCAGCAGGCCTTGTCCCCATAATGATAACATAAGATAATATTCATACTGATAAGAAAAGAAGGCATGTTCTAATCTCATGTACTACAAGTCCTAATTTCTTCGTCGTTAGTACAATGATCTGTGCAAACAAAAGCAGCAATTGGATGGGTCACATTGATGGAACACAGCCTATGATAACAAAAGATAGTCATACGATCTGTGCAAAACAAAAGCGGCAAGTGAATGAGTCATGTTGATGGATCAGTGACTATCAGCATAATAATAATGGAAGAATAAATTTCAAACTGATAACAAAAGCAAGTTACCCTCCTATCCCCATGCGCTTGGTTTAGTTTAGTTTATTACACAACGTTCTAAATAGAATATAAGTGACAATGTGAAATTGCAATCGATCGAAGCACGGAATACAGTTTATATGATATAACAAAATATAATTAGTCAATAAATGATAAGATCTTGTTTCATAGTTCTTCATTCACAGCTATTCTTGAAATTGGTTAAGTGTACCGGAATTAATTTTGTAAACAAAAATCGGGCATGTGTTATACAAAGTCCAATTCATCTTGACTGATGTATACTTTATTCGAAGTACAGTTGAATCAAATGAAGCATTTGGTGAAAATCATGCTAACGTTGACCAATTTTTTAGTTATCAACTAAAGAATTAAATTTTAATTAAAAAATTGAATGCGACTAAGGATTGTAGTAATTGATCCACTCTTTTTTTGTCATTCTGACGAAGGTATATAATATTTAAATTAGTGTTCATCCAAGCTTCGAAGTTTGAAGCGAATCAAATACAGATTATTCAGGGAATGGTTAAATTAATTTAATCAATTATATTAGCATTTATTGTTCCGCGGTATTAATTTAACTTGCAAACGTTGAACTATGATGTCTTCTATTAGTTCAACAAAGGAGTGAAACTCTTCATGTATTTTTGAATCGATCTTCAACAACGTCCATATATTGTACCAGGCTGTTTACACAAGAAATTTTTCTTGTATCACTTACTCTGAACAAGTCACTTTCGCTATCCTCTTTTTTAATAAGATGATCAACAGCATGAACAACGAAAGCTTTTTTTATCAAATTCAAGAGAGGAGGTGATTTGGTGGTAACTGTTTTACTGGTGTCATCAGTGCCCCTCATCACATACAGTGCCGCCCAAAAGTTTAGCACACCCTGTGCAAAATGAAGTGTTTGTCCGTTTACAGCCTCTTAAGCAAAAAATGAACCTTTTCATGCAACTAAACATAACATGATTAATTAACATTTTAATAATCACATTAACAATTAGAAGTGGGTTGGACCACCTTTTGAATCAATGCAAGCCTGCAAACGACTAGGCATAGACGACAAACAATGATGCATGGACATCATACGAAATAATCAAACTTTGATTCTTCTGTGAAAAGAACCTTGGACCAGTCCTCATCAGTCCAGTGAATAAAATCCTGTGCAAATTTCAACCGTTTCTCAATGTTGACTTTAGAGATAAAGGGCTTCTTAACTGCACTCGTCCGACTAATCATCTGATTTCAGATGTCTCTTAATTGTACACTCACAAATGGTCCACCATTCAAAGACAATTCATCGAGCAAATTCTAGCCGGTTTTCGCCGATCTTGCTCGACTAATCGCACCAATCGACGATCGCTTCTTCGTTAATTACCGCACGTCTACTAATGTCCAATCGTTCAGCGATTTCTTTTTTGGACATATTTGCATCGTTAAACAAACAAACAATTTTAGCTCTTAATGTAGGAGAAATTCTCTTTTTCTTTCCCGTTTTTATTCCAAAACAATGCCTTTCTGAAACAAATGAGTTTGATTTTTGGATTCTCCATACCAGAAAAACCAAGAACTCAGCAGACATAATTGTAGACGCTATCCCAACCCCAAAAAAGCGGCATTTATAAAGAATGGCAAAAATTGTAATTTCGCACAGGGTGTGCTAAACTTATTAGCGGCACTGTACACTTTTTAATTTCTTAACATATCTGAAGACAATTATGGCTGACTGGTTTCAACATTTATTACCAAAACTAATTACCACTGCTGAACACAAAATGATAGTAGACAGTGATTTCATTCCACTAGCCAATTTAGTTATTAATGTTCAATCTTACATGCCTCAATTAAGTCTGGAAGCGATCAAGTTCATGGTTGCATTTGTTTTGACACAACAAGTTTTGCGTTACAAAATCTGAACATCAATCAGTGCATATTTTCGGTTTCGGGAAATCCTTCAGATACTTTTTTATCGACCTGAATATGCATTGTACCCGTTGGTACTTTTGTATCAATAAACAGAATGCACAGAATTCACATACTCGGAGCAAGTTGCCTTATTCATTTGATCCTGTTTCTTTAGGTATGCAACTGCATGAGAAACAAATGTCTGTTTATCGAATTCTTTTTGTTCTGCAATGTAAGATAACAAGGTTTAGTGACGAGCTTGCTTTTTCAAAGCAAAGGTATGCAACAAATTGGAGAAGAAGGCTGGTATTTCAGCGAATTGGTCACTTAGCCAACAGGCTTGAGGTATTTGAGAGGCACATTTGTAATAGTGGCGGTAATTTGAATGGCAATGTTCCTTCACACAACTGCAATCCAGTGAGAGGATATTTCTGCTTTTTATAGATCTGGTTGCAACATTAACTTACTACATATTTCTTTGAACAAGCCTTTCACGTACGATACTTGGTCTTTCTTGATCTCAAACGCTTTTGCAAGTACTTCAGATGAAATTTTACCTTTCTTATTAACATCCAAGTCGTCGAACATTAATGCAAACACCATTTCTTCAATTTCATATCCTCTTCTTACATGATGAGCATTCTTTGTTTCTGAAACCACATGTTAAAAAATATGGCCATACATAAAAATTACATATTATTTCATTATTTGGTCAATTCTTAGCGAGCTATTTACTCACCAATGCAAAGAAACGATGGTAAGTAAAGGTAAATTGCAGCCAGTTTCCAGATCATGCTTGTTCGTGAATACCTAAAAACTTTTTGCTAATGTGTGACTTTAACCATTTTAAAAGTTGCACACAAAAATAAGACTTAAATTTAAATTTAAAGTACTGTATAAATTAATTCTGTATTTCGTTAATGTGACTACAGTAGCGCTCAAAAGACCTGCAACTTTTTTAGTTTTTTTTCAGCAAATTTTTTTATATTAAATTTAAGCTGTAAAATCGATATCTAATACTGTCTGATAGAGAATTTTATGCTCTACAAAACTGCATTACTAAAAGTGTTTTTTATTGTGTTTCCAGTTTTTCCAAAACAAAAGTTTCAGATTACATCATTTTTTCGGCGCTCAAAAAACCTGCAACTTTTTTGCAATTAACTTTTTTTGCGTGTCTTAAGTGTGTTTAATGAAAATTCAAGCAGTTTTTTTGACAAGAATTTGTTTAAATGGCACCTGGTAAGTGTACAGCTTCACCTGTAAGAAAGTTAATTGTGCGATTATACGAAGAAGAAAATTACACTTTTGATCAAATTGGAAGTCATTTGCAAATGAATAAAGGGACGGTTAGCAGAATTTATGGTCGAATAAAAAATCCGCCGATCATGAAAAAGCGTGGTAGACCTCGAGTAACAGATGAGAGGTAATAAAATACTATTATTTTAATATTTATAATTTTTAGTATGCAAAAATGTTTCTAGAACCGATAGAAAATTGTACCAAAAATCGGTAGAAAATCTAAAATTGACAGCCCCAGAAATTATGGCAACTGCTGGTGTATCGGAAGTGAGCGTGCAGACCGTCCGACGTTGTCTAGCCGATAAAGGACTCCACGGGCGGTGTATTGCAAAAAAACCATACGTGTCGAAAAAAAACGTTGAAAAAAGAAAAAAATTCGCAAAAGAACATTTAAATTGGATGAAGGATCAATGGAAAAAAATTTTGTGAAGTGATGAATCCAAGTTTAATTTATCAAATAGTGATGGTGTATGTTATGTAAGATGCCCTGTCAATGCGAGATATCATCCTCCTTATACAGTTGGGACAGTAAAGCATGGCGGAGGCAATATTATGGTTTGGGGTTGTTTAAGTTATTCGGGTGTAGGTCCATTACACCGTGTCGAAGGTACAATGGACCAAATACAGTATTGTGAGATTATGGAGCGGGCCATGTTGCCCCACGCTAGGCGTCACATGCCTCGTTTGTGGGTTTTCCAACAAGATAATGACCCTAAACACACCGCAAAGACTGTTCAAAAGTGGTTTTCAGATAAAAAGTTGATGGTTATGGAATGGCCTCCACAGTCGCCAGACCTCAACCCCATAGAAAACTTGTGGGGCGAGGTCGAGCGAAGGCTTAGAGGTCAAAAATTCCGGAAACCAGATGACTTATTTGAAGCTGTTAACCGGGAATGGAGTGCTTTGCCAAAGAATTTGCTTGAAAAATTAATTGAGTCAATGCCACGTAGATGTAAGGCTGTGATTGAGTCTAACGGCTATCTGACTAAGTATTAGAGTCAGTGATAAGGTTTTGTTTAAAAAAAAGTGAAACTAAATTGTTTTTTTATTGTTTATCATTGTTATTTTTTAGTTTTTTGAGAAAAAAATAAAAGTTGCAGGTTTTTTGAGCACTACTCTCTTATTCACATTCAGTAGAATTCTAACAAATATTAGTAGATTTCTACTAATAATTAGAAAATGTTGGGCCGTCTAAATATTAGTAGTTTTCTACTAATTGTGTATAAGAGAGTACTGTACATGTGCACTAAAATTTCTTGATATTTGTAATAGTAAAACGTGTTTACATTGGTAAAGTTGATGTGATTCATAACTGACGAATTAATTTTCATTCAAAGAAATTATTCAATATTAATTTAATTTAAGCGATAATCACTCATTGAATGTATGCACATTATACAGATCAGGTTAATAAGATAACAAATAAACAGAGTACAATGATACATTTAAATTAGTAACTATCTTTCTCCATTCTTCCGCGCCTAGAGCAGTTTGTGCAATTTCAATTGTATTCATTTGAAGTCTCTGCAGATCTTTTTCTTATGTCTCACTCCATGAAGTTGACGGCCTTCCTCATAAATGGAATAATTTAGCCCGTTTTTACAGTCCACGTACCACTCAAATTGTGCATGTCTGATATTTGGTTTCGATATACATGTAGTACAACTAGCAAGTGTTAAAAATATTTGGCATTTGATCCTGTTTTCTTGTTCAGTATTTTCTCCAGATTCCAAAAATATTTATTAAAATGCCATATGCCAGGTACTTTATGAGATAGAGCCTCAAATTGACATAAACCCAAAAATAAAAACACTCATAGTATTTTAATATTACTTGGGCATTTGCACGTTTGAGCTCTTATTTTCCTTATTTTCTTATTTTCTTACTCCTATTCGCTTATTTTCCTAGTGGCCTCGAGCAAGCCGGGCAGTTCACCACATTGCTTACTGGTACCCTTAAGGAAGATGTCTTTTATCTTGTGTATTATCTTTATCGGGCTTATCTCTAAGGTATGTATGTTTCATCATATCTGTTCATTTTTTCTACAGCCAACAATAAATTACTATTGTCTTCAAACTCTGATCCTTATCATTCATTTCAGCGGACAAGAAGCGAAAGTAAAAGATAAACAATTAATCAGTTTATTATTTCACTTGCAGGACGAATATTTTAAATTAATTTTGATGGATTGGTGTGTGCCAGATTTGCAACAACGGCTGTTCCAAATGAAATTTGTGTTTTTTATTTTCATGTTCAATTGCTCTATAATCGTTCGGTGCTTATATGTTTCAGCATTTTGAAATTAGTAATAAAAGTTAATTTATAAGCATTAAATTTCTTTCTGCATTTATTTTCTTGCGCGTTTTCGTATCTTTCATGAAATATATTAAAGCAACACTTGATGGAAACAGATTTTAACCTGGAAAAAAGTCTTTTTAATGATTTTAATAAATCTTGATATTCATGTATAGATTTTTAAGCAATAGGAAGTGGACAGCAGTTTGCCTGAATCTAATCGCATGCTCGAAAATTAATACCTTTATTCTGATCGTAAATCTCAACTTTAGGACTACTGTACTTTCATTTCAGCCACAGTTGTGAAAGGTCTATAGTTAAACTTGAATTTTACTTCGAAGTGGATTTCCACATTGAAAAAACAAGTTTCGAGCTAGTTTTTCGAATTTTCCGTCCAGTGAACGACAAGTACGCGAAACCCGTCGGCAAACAGCGCATTTGCCGCCGTTTGCAGCAAATTTTCTGCTGCGGCCCAGAAAAATTTTAGCAAGTGGGACTTTTTGCTTGTAAAATTGTTTTTCCGAGCGGATTTTCGACCGGAAACAATGTCGATGCCGTCGCCCTTCATAGGCATGTCCAGTCCCAACATTTTGGAACGGAAATTAAGCGCGTGGGTGCCTCCGGCCGATCAACAACCGTTCAAAATCGCATTTTATAATACGGCGGCTTTGGTATTCTTGGCCGCCGGATGCGCCCTGATAACAGCTTGCTATCACCTTTTGCAAGCATTTTTTCGACCGATGGTCTGGGCCATACTTCTCGGCACCGTCCTTTTTCCGTTTAAGAAAACTTTGGCGACGGGCATCGACTCGTGGTTGAGAAATTTGAAATCGTCTAGTACGCCGTTTTTGCTCGGTTTGATCTTAGTGCCGGTGCATTTCGTCGATTACGCGGCGGAAAAATTGTGGAAAATCATTTCGTCGAAGGACGTTATGATATTTGTCAGTGTCTACGGGCTGATCGTGGCGATGGCGTATCAAAGCGGATTTTCCATTCTACTCGCGTTGTTTACGAGATTTTACTCGTTTTTGGACGTTTTCATTCTGATCGGGTCCAATAATTGGGTTAGACAGCCAAAATTTTTGTTTTAAATTGACTTTTAAGGACTAGTTGCCCGTCAAATTAGTTAGTCAATTAATCAACTATAGTCGTTCATCAACTGTAGTTATCATCAACTACAGTCGCCCATCAACTATAGACGTCCTACAACTGTAGTCGTCCATCGACTGTAGACATCCATAAACTATTGTAGACCAGCAACTATAGTCGTCCATCAACTACAGACTCCATCAACTATAGTAATCGTCCCTGATTAGCTAGTGGATTATTTTGCTTGTTTTTCAGGTTTTGGCGATTACTTTTTTCTACTTTATCATTTTTATCGCCTACTTGTACGCGTCGGGCGCCGACTCGAAAAAACTTCACGCCCGATTAATGTCCGTGCCAATTTGGATCGTCGTATTGTGCGCACTGTCCAACGTCGTACATCCGTTGAGAGTTTTCATCTTCCTCGGATCGTCGATCGTCATTTTGCTGATCGTGCTCGGCGTTATAAACAGCGGCGATCAAAAATCTCAACACGGTTAGCGCAAAATCGAGCAATTTCAAGAAGCGTACCTAGAATATTGTTTTTAGAATCGAAAAAAGAGTCCAAAAGCGATTCCGAAGACGAAACGATAAAAGTTACGAAAACGGTGGACGACGACGTCGTCGCCCAGTCGCCGGGAACTCGTTACATTCAAATGGTGCTCGGCGCCTGTTGCCTCGTTTGGATAACAAATAGTCCGGTCGTCCTTAGCGTTTTCATCGTTATTCTTTTCTACGCCGTTATGAAGAAATTAGGTGAGAAATTTTGTTTTCCAGCGTCGAATCGAGCACCGACGGCGATTTATGTTTATTCAGGCGAATTTTTCGGCGTCTGGGCGATGATATTCGACGGTGTCGCGAAACTGTTTCATTTTCTCCACGATAAGTTTCAACGAATCTTCGAAGTCATCATTCCGTCGTCGATACGTCAATTCGCCAAATTGATGTACTACGGCGATCAACGAGTGAGTTTTTTGTTTTCCAAAACGTCTGCCGGTGTCAAAACTAGTTTCCCGTTTAGATAATTGACTCGTTTATTAGTTCGGCGGGCGTACTGTCGAGCGTCTGCGTGATGATCTGTTTGCTATTGGGTGGCATTTTATTTAGCATATTTTTTGTTTTCCAAGTAAGTTTCAGGGACTATAGTTCGTTCGTACGTATTCGCGAATATCGTGTTCCGCGAATATAGTTAATGGACGTCAATAATTGATGGACGAATACAGTTTATGGACGACAATAGTTGATGGTTGATGGACGACTATAGCAGCTGGACGTCTATAAACGACTAGTTGATGGTTGATGGACGACTATAGCAGCTGGACGTCTATAAACGACTAGTTGATGAACGACTGTATTTGATTTTCAGGTGCGAGGCGAAGTAGCTCATTTAGTCCAATTGACGAGCAACGTATTGAATAAAACGATTCAATCGAACGCCGATTGGGTATCAAACGCCACGTCGTCGTCGTTCGGCGACATGGACACGAAATTCGACTCGATGGTCGACGACGCTTACAAGTACGGTCGCACTTATTTGAGCGCCCAGGCGCGTCTGCTGGCCAAGCCGGACGACAAGGAAAAGGCCGACATGCTCGAAGAGCAAGTGAAAATGTTGGTCGACCGCCTTTACGAATTGTACGTCGCTCGAACGTCCTCTTCGTCGCCGGCGCCGAAAACATTTTTGACCACCGAGAAACATCATCACGCAATATCTGACGTGTGGACGAATTTCAAAGTGACCGAGGTCAGTTTATTGGTCAACGAACTGGTCGAATTGGTCAAGGAAAACGTGGGAACTTTGCTGTCGGTACGTTGATATAGTTGAGCGTCGGTAGTGACTAGTTGTTATTGTGGACTATAGTTGAAGATTCTTCACTGTCTATACAAAATTCTTCTCTGTCTATAGTTGGTGATTATTCACGTTGTCTATAGTTCAAGATTCTTCCCTATCTATAGGATTTTCACTGTCTATAGTTGAAAATTGTTCAGCGTCTATAGTTGAAAGTTCTTCACTGTCCATATTTGATGATTGATTATTCACTGACTGTAGTTGATGATTTTTCAGTGTCTTTAGTTCGATTCTTAACTGTTTATAGTTGAATCTATTCACTGTATAGTTGATAGATGATGTATAGATGATTCCATAGTTGATGGCTTTATTCATTGTCTCTAGTTGATGATTTTTCATTGTATATAGTTGAGATTCTTCAATGTCTATTGATGAAGGTTCTGCACTGATTGTGGTTGATGATTCTTCAATGCTTATAGTTCAAAATTCTTCACTGTCCATAGTTCTTCAACGCCATTAGTTCAAATTGTGCATATCTGTCTGCATTTCTTCCCTTGCCCATAGTTGCCGGTTTCTGTCAATGTTTCTGTTTTTTCAATGTCTGTAGTTGACGGTCTTCAGTGTCTACAGTTGATGATTCATCACTGTTTATTTTAGATCGCCGACACCGTTTGGGCGGTTTTGAGCGCAAATTTTCAATTCGTCTTTTCGCTGCTCGCCGCCGTTTTCGGAACCGTACTCGATCTCGGAATGGACGTATTAAATTTTTTCGTCGGCATAGTAAAAACAAATTCATTTTTCCTTTCAATTTTATGCTTAATAACTTTTTCGGACGGTCGCTTTTGTGTTTTTTTAGATTATTTTCTTGACCATGATGTATTATTTATTGGCGTTGAGCAAGAACGAATGGAAGCCGATCGAGTGGATAAAAATGTTCACGCCGTCGTCGGACGTCGACGGCAAAGGTTCGCTGTCGTCGGCCGTCGAACAGTCGATCAGCGGCGTATTTATTTTCTCGATTAAAATGGCCATTTTCTACGGACTGTATTCGTATTTCATACACACTTTGTTTATGTTGAACGTCGTTTTCGTGCCTTCGAGTAAGTCGAATGACGTCGAAAACTGTTTCAGGAAAAAAACAAAAACAAAATATCCGTCGGCTATTTTAGTTTTAGCGGCGGTTTTCGCGGCCATGCCGTTTTTGGCGCCGTACTGGGTTTTCGTGCCCGGCGCCGTCGAGCTTTTCCTAGTCAGAGGCGAAACGGTGGCAGCGATAATTTTCTTCGCCAGCGGATTGGCCCCGATGATGTTCGTCGACGCCGTGTTCTACAAAGAAGTCAAGTAATAAAAACAACAAAGTGAACGCGCGTAAAAGGCAAAGTTACGAGCGATAGACGACGCGCTTTTTGTTTTCAGAGGCAGCCATCCGTATCTGACCGGCTTGTCGGTCGTCGGCGGTCTCTACTGGATCGGATTGGAAGGAGCGCTTATCGGTCCGATGTTGCTATGCTGCATGCTAGTCATGTTGAAAATGTATCGCACGATGTTACCTCAGTGAATCCGTATCCTGCTGAAAATCATGATTGTCGTCGGTGCGGCGACGTTTGAGATTTTTCAACGCCGTCGCTACGACGGCGTCTTCGTGTGCGTGGTCTCGGTTATTTTTGTCATAATACTCTCGCGAATAGTCTTCTTTCGATCTTAGTTACTTTTTTTGTCCCGTAAGGTCACAGGCCAGTGCGCTAAATTTGTATTTTTACTTAATAAATTTTGCAGTTTTTCGTTTCAAAAGAATAACCTTTTAATTGGCACCTACTAGTTTATAGAAAATTCGAGGAAATACAAAGCGGGAAATCCGTTTTGAAAAAGGGTATCTTAATTTTCAAGATCACTTACGAAATAATAATTATCTCGCGAAAAAATATAATAACTAAAAATCTAATTATATTAAAAAAACAATATCTCCGATGTGATGAATGAAAGAGAAGAATGAAAAAACGCGCGGCGACGACGACGAAAAACGAAAATAACGCTTTTAGAACCCGCAAATAAAGAGCGCATTAAAACAAACGAGAAAAACAAAACAAAAACGCGAACCTATGAACAGATGAAAAATGAAAATTGAATATGAGAACCGAAAAAGTTAACTCGCCACAGTCGAATTTCGAGTTAAATTCAATAAATATCCGGGCAATTAGCAAAGTCTTGTTTTTCTTTAGCTTCCCAATAGCGATTCGTGT
Source organism: Prionchulus punctatus (assembly GCA_034698125.1). Classification (NCBI taxonomy): domain Eukaryota; kingdom Metazoa; phylum Nematoda; class Enoplea; order Mononchida; family Mononchidae; genus Prionchulus; species Prionchulus punctatus. The sequence continues at coordinate 32,782 of JAQGBA010000189.1, read as the reverse complement.
AGACGTGAATTAAATTTCCTGTCCATGGATCTTTCTGTTTGACGAACCACATCGGGTCACCGGCTTTGTAATCCTTGCCTGAAACATCACTGGCTAGTGACTATAGTTGATGGGTAATCACTAGTTGACTAGTTCGTCAACTATGTTTCTATAGTTGTGCGAGGGTTATAGTTGTGTCCTAGCCTTTGGACAACTATAAAGTTGTAAAAAATCAGTAACTATAGTTGATGCTTCATCGCAATAAAAACAAATTTTCGACCTTCCATCATCGCCTTTTCCGTTTCGGTTTCGTTTTTTCGACGCGTCGCCCGTTGCTTTTCTTCGACGCGAACTTTCTCGACGTTCGACTCGTCCCACTTGCCGATTTCCATAAGACGCTGATCGGGTCTATTACGCGAATCCGTCGGCGCTACGCCCGCTTCGGGTTCGTTCAATTCCAAGGCCAATTGGGTAAAGTTGTAAAAATGCTCACAGCCGGGTCTGTAAAAAAAATCGGTCGCGATACCGAATTAACGAATTTCCAACGAATGGATTCGCAAAATTACAAAGCAGGATTCTTCTTCCAAATTTGTTTCAGCGGTAACGTTTCCAATACGGGTTTACCGCCGCCGTTCTTGCCGCCGGCGTTATTCTCGTGAACGACTTTGGCGCATTCGATATAATCGTCCCACGTACCTTGGACGACCCATTTGGCCGCGCCAGTTTTGTCGGTAACCACGCCGGTGACCTGAAATCGGAAAATCTCGATTATTAGTCGTGCCAACGTCGTCAACGAGCAAAAACTTGTCACTTTTCGAGGCGTTTCGCGCGAAAAATACGAATACGGGATATATTTTAAATGACATTTATCTCCGGTTTTATGATTTTCAATCGTCATCTCGCCGTGATTATCCACCCATAATTTTCCGACGATGATATTGTGAACTGTAGTCGTCACTTTTCGCCAACTATAGACGTTGCCGGAGCTGAAGAACACGTTTAACGACCGTTTCGCACGATGTCCAGGCGAAAAATTTGTTCGTTTCTATTGCTCACTTTTTGAATTCTAAATGAGAAATTCCCAACGGAACGATCGACAAGTATTTTCCACGAAATTTTGACGTCATCGTAAATTCTTGCCAAAGCGTCCAACCGCGTCCTTCGGTGTGTTGAGCGGCAGCAGGAGGATGATGGCTGACCTATAAATAGATCGACAATAGACGCCCATCGACTATAGACGGCCGTCAACTCTAGACGCTCATCAACTATGGTCCCATGTCACTATAGCGGCGTGGCTTGCCTGTTCCGTGATCGCCCGCCAACCCAGATCGTCCGTTCGATCGCATTCGTAAGTTTCGCCGAGCAACGGATTGAACGGTTTGCCGGTTCGATTCGTCGTCGTCGCGTACGACGAAACGGTGAATGCGGCGACGTAGCACATTTGTTCGCATGAATCCGTACACGAGAAGGCTCGATCCAAGATATGTGAATATTCGAAATCTTCTGTCAAACGTTGCAACATCGACAATGGTTCGTTGAAATTCACCTAAAAAAAATTTTCTGTATGGCTTTCGCAATGATCCGTGCGAAAATTAGCTCGACGACGCACCGGCATAGGAATCTTTGACAATTCTTTTCCAATACAATTTTTCATGATGCTCCACAGGCTGACCGTCGACGTCGATTTCGGCGGAATCGCACGACGTCGTTGTCGAGCCGGTTTCGCATTTTGGCTCGGAAACGATTGAAAAGCTTCCTGAAATTTGTTGGAAATATAACAAATCGCGTCATAACAGGAAACACAGTTCGTCCGACGTTTTTTTTATTTACCTTCGGCGACGGTTTATCGTCGGCGCCCGCCGTTCCCGTCTGAGCCACGATTTGACATCGCAATAAATTCGCAGTGATTTTACGTTCCTTCGCCTCTTTCGCCGTTTCCTCGTCCTCGTTGTCGTTCGGCTCGGTGCCGCTGGCTTGACTCGGCGTTCGGCGCATTCTTCAAAGGGAAAAAACATCAAAGATTTCGTTTAAGGTTGCGCGAAAATGAGCTAAAAAACAATTTCTTGCTTCGGGCGTTCTTCATCGTAAACGTTCAATTCCTCGGCGGCGTCGTGAAATGTTTCCGTTTCAGTTTCATCGTCAGATTCAACTAGAAAGCAAGCAAATTGTCTCACTGTCTAGTTAATGATTCGTCTAACGAAAAGCTGACGATCGAGCGTCGATATTTGATCATCTTTCACCGTCTATAGTTCACGAATGCTCACTGTCTACCTGGAGAAAGCGGCCTGAATCGGCCCGACGTTTCTTTCAACGCCGCCCGTTCTAACGCCGAATGCTGCCGTGCCAATTGCTCCATCTGATCTTGAAGTCGAACTCGTTTGTCGTGCTCGTGCTGCAACAATCGCTGCCATTTTTTGCCCTGCGTTTGTGACAAAGTCGTAAACTCTGTGCACGCCTAAAAAACACAAATTTCGTGTGTCTTTCGGTCGATGCGAGTCAAAACGCCAATCGTACGTTAATCATGGCGTTCGTCGTTATACGAAACAACGTCGCGCGTTCGTTAATGTCTCTGACTTTCGTCGAAAATTCGGCGTCTTTGTTTTGTAAATGTTCCAATTCGGCGAGAAATCTTTGCAAACTACTGCCGTGCTTCGCTAGAAACGTGCCAAAAGTTGAAACGCAATTTCTTTGCAACGTTAAATTAAAAACGACGCACCTATCAATCCTTGACAAGTTGCCAAATCCTCCAATTTAGCTTGCAACACTCGAAGAGTATTTTGCAAATCCGATTGATCAATATCGCCGGCTTCGTTCTCCATTTTCATTTCTTCTTCTTCGTCTGAAAAACAAATGAATAGGTCTGAATAAAGATTCATGCACTGACAAATCGTAAACAGACTCGGATACCGGATTCGGCGGCTTTGATAGCTCGAAATCGTGCTAATTCCAACGTGTTGACCCATTTCTGTCGTTCGACCTCGTTAGCAGCTTTAACGTGAAAAGTCTGAGTACCGCCGTTACTGATCACGAAAGTATCTGAAAAAAACAAAATTTCTGTCCTAGCCAGAAAATAAAAAGGCATTCTGTGGATATGACACGGGTCTTAGGCTCTCGACAGTTCAATGAGCGGGCCCAAAGTTACGAATAAAACAAAAAATCGACGCTCGCTAGCTGCTTAACGAGCAATTTCTCGAAACTCACGCGAGTCGGCTTCTTTATGTATATAGGCGCCTTGTAGATTTATGCTTCCTCGGCACGTGTGACCGACTTCGGCTTGATTTCTACAAAACGTCAACGAACGAAATAAAAAACTGCGCAGTATAAAACAAATTTCATGCGCTCGCCGCGCCTCACCTGTAATACGACAAAGTTCCGTTCGACAAAACGAACCATCGTTTTTGATATCCTTTAATGTAATTCGTCCATTTCGATAGCCAGCCTTTTAATTCCGTCGTTTCTTTATCCGTCGTCGAAGAACTATTCGTTCGTTTAGCAGTCGGCGGATTATTCATAGTCTCTTCCGGTTTTCCCATTTACGACTGAAAAAATAAAGTACGCGTCTGGATATAGCTGATTTCGGGCGAAAACTCGAAACGACGAATTTTTTACTCGGCAAACATAAAAAAATCGATTGATTTCTAAAAGTGACCTTTGCGACCAATTACGTAACCGAATTTACGCCGGAAATTTTCTCACGGGGACACAAAACGACAACGAAACTTTGTTTATAAACGAGTTCGTTTTGCAATAAGAAAAATTAAACCTGCGAATCTAAATAATAAGTTAACGGCAAAATTTAAAAAAACTTTTGATTTTATAATTTTTTGTCACAATTTGAGGAACTGTGAATAAATTAAAAGTTTATTTTTTCTATTTAAAAAAGCGAATATTATTTTTGTCCAACAAAAAAAAACGAAAACAGAAAGCACGAGAAAAAAAAGTTCCGTTTTCAATTTTTACACGTTAACGAATCTAGAAAAACGACTTTTCTTCGTCGACAACGACGCATTTTCGTCCAAATCTTCTTTCATATGCCGCAATTTGAGCAAAGCGAAAAGGCTCATCAACATTTTCCTTAAAATTTGTAATCGTTTCCATTACGTGGAAAAAAATTCAAAGTTGTCAAAAATCGTTTCATCGCTGGTTTTCTTGTTTGAAAAACAACTTACCTGTCGTCGATGTCAAGAATTCCGACATTTCTAATGTCGTTTTCGTTCATGAGAAGAATTGTACGCCCTACAATGGAATTTTTGCTGAATAATTACTTGATTCACAGACTATAGTTCCTGGCTAACAGCAACTATAGTCAATTTTTAAGAGCGGTTTTAGTCCTTCGTAAAGAGCTAAGAGCAACTATAGTCGCTGACTAAGAAGCAATTTTAATCACTGGCTAAGCAACTGTAGTCAGTGGCTAGCAACAACGATAGTCACTGGCTAAGACCAAGTTTAGTCGCGGGCTAAGAGCAACTATAGTCACCAGCAAAAACAAAATTTTTGTTCTTACCGTTAATGTTGTGAGTCAAAAAGTGATCGGAATATTTTCTATACAAATCTACATGCTGTCGTTTTAGCCAAGCCAAAGCGTCGACCGTCGACCAGTGAGGGATTGGAATGTTTTCAGGTTTCATTTTTTTGTAACATTTATTTCCCCAAGATTTTCGTTTATGAATGGTTTTTAAGCACCCATTTGAGCAATTATTGGCACCTTCGACATCTTTGAAAATTATTTCAGCTCCAAAATGATAAACATAAGCGAAAGCAAAAAAATAAACTGAAAAAATGTTATTTTTTGGCAAAATAATGATACAAACGAAAAATAACTTTATTGAATGCAAAAATAACAATAAATTCGTTTTTAAAACGCAAAACCGGATCAAAATCGAAATAAAACAAAATATTGAGCCTTAAAAACGCCGAATCACGTCGAAAATTGATTCACAACGAAATAACGTTCCGTCGACAGCCTAAATTGATTTGTTTAGCGAACTCGCGAAACTTTCGCTTATTTCCAATCTCTTTCATCATTGCCGACACGAGGTGATGCTCAGGCAAGCATCGTCGCCAGACGAGCAAATTTTGACTATAGTTCGACGCCAAAACGAAAATCACGTCGGCCAAATACTCTAAGCAGCTCGTCGATATTTCGACTTTCATTCGTTCGAAACAAGCGACGATTAGCGACGAGCCGTATTTTTCGACCGCTCGTCGTACAACGTCCGACTCGTTGTGTTTCAAAAATTCGACGACGAACGCCGCCGATTCTTTCACCGTCGTACTATCGGCGTCAACGTTCACGCATCGCGCCGCCAATTCGACGGCCGACGACGTCGTGCGTTCGTTCATTGTCGAGAAGAACGTCCAATTTTTCTTCGTCAACGAATAGCAAAAATTCAAAAATGATTCGACGGCGTCGCACGACGTGTCGACGGCCTGAAACGTCACCGTCGTAGTCAACATTCGTTCGAACACGTCGGACAGTAAAGCGGTCAGTGGCGCGTCGGCGGCGAACATCAAAAACAAAATTTTCGCTAGCTCGACGACGCACGCGTTCGTAGGGCGATCGTAAACGAACAGGATCAACTCGCAATACTTGGGCACCAACGGCGTAAGGTCGTCCATAAGGGCGACGACTCCGCCCTTCAACGCTTGGCAAAGTTTCGTCGCGACGTCGACGTCGCCGCGGCTCAATTCGTAGATTCGTTTGAATAGTGCCAAACTTTCCGAGATAACTAAAAACGCCGGACTAGCGCCCGAATTTTGTTTTTTATCGGCGTCGTCGGTCGAGCTCAGCGAACCGACCAACGTGGCGACGACGTCGAATTCGAATAGAAGTTCTTCTTTCGACGCGTACGTCGACGACGAGGAAGCGCCGACGTTGAAATTTTGCATTTTCGTCAACCGCGGCGCCAATAAAACGTTCAAATTTTGCATGATGACGTCGGGCGGCGACGTCGATAGCGTCACGCCGACGCACGACAATGCTCGCAGTCGATCGACGTCGTTGAACGTCGTCGTTTCGAAACAACGGCGACCGACGGTGACAATGGACTCTGCGATATCGCCGAGCAAACGTTCGTTGCGCGACGAACAAATATCGCGTAGAGCCAACGTCGAATTCGTGACGAAATTAGAATCGAGTAAGAAAGGCAAAACCAGGCGGACGTACGTCGGCAAAAGATCGCCGTCGTCGCATATGATATGATTGTATTTTGAAATGGTCCTCAATACGGTATTGGTCAATACGGGCGTCGACGACGAAGCAGGCCAGTGCGGAAAAATTGTTTTAAAAAATTCCTTCGCCGATTTATTTTCGATCGTAACGTATTCGCCGATGGATTCGTAAACGAAAATCAACGCCTCGCACGTCGACCAATCGAACGATTCGTCGACGTCGCGCGGAACTAAAACCGACCTCGATACGTTCAATAAATGTTCGGTCATCGAATGTCCGAGCACACGATAACAACTGGTCAACGTGTCGGCGACGTCCATTCGATATGTCGAGAATTTCTCTTTCTCCTCTTCCGTCCAATTCGTCGTCGATGGGTATTTGATTTTCGTCGGCAGCACCATCAACAATTTACCGTACGTCGGGCGAATGATGCTCAGGTTCAAATTGAGAATTTCCTTATCGTCAACAACAGTCGATTCTTCTTGCAAGTTGTACCAAAACGAAACGGCGAGAGCGCTAAGATTTTCGTCGACGGCGTAAACGCCGGGCGTCGACGAAAGTTCGAGCATAAAATCGACGACGGCCAACGCGGATACGGATTCGGATTTTAGTTTTTTGAGTAAAATTCTAGTTTGATTCGTCGCCAAAGCGACGATCATTTTCGCCAGATCTTCGTACGCGTCGTCGTCGCGTTGAAATTTTCGTAAAAACGCTGTTAAATTGGCTGAAATCGAAAAAATCGACCGTTGAAGGAGAGTTTCGAGCGCAATTTATCGTCTTTTGTAACGCGAAACGGTACCTGCATAGTCGTATAACTGACCGACGAACGTTTCCAAACGATGCAATTCGGAATTTTCGACGAAATTTTGAAAGAATTTCGATACGTAGCTAACCAGATCAGGCGATTGATCGATTTTATTCAGGCACAACACGATGATTTGTTGCCAATCGATCAAACTAGTACCGTCGAATTCGATCCACGATTCGATGCAACGTATCGCCGTTTCGGCCAACGTAACGTCGTCGGTCGACATTTGCAACATCTAAAACCAATATTCATCGTTGTCTATATAATTGATCCGCCATCATTTATGTTTCTTGAGTGTCCATAGCGCCACAGATAAAAGATAATTCATCGCAAACAAATTATGATTCGTCACAAAGAAATGATGATTCATCACAGCAAATGATGATTCATCGCTAGCTAAGCGACTAGACAGTGAGAATACTTGCCTGAGCAGCGCAATTCGCGATCGTCGCTTCGTTTTGTCTGAGCATTGCTCGAACGACGTTTCGTCGATCCAACGGCAAGGCAAGTTTTTTGAATTCTATTATCAAACTCGAGAACGTCTCCATTAAAATCGACGAATTCGACATCGACCAACGCTCGATCAACGTTTGTATCGGTTCCGGCCAAACGTCGGGCACGGTTTGAAGGATAAAAACCGCTAAACACGAACAAATTTTACACTTGACGGCCGAATTCGTGAAACTGGGACAAAGGCTGAGTAGAATTTCGCGTAAACTGTCGATTTCCTCGGCCGACGACGACGATAGAATTTCTCTGAATTTCGTCGTTAAATTTTGATAAATGCAATTGACAGCGAAAATTTGCACGTGCGTTTCTTCGTTGGGATTCAAAAGTTTCCACGAATAAATCCACGAATCGCCGCCGGTCATCACGGACGTTAGCCATTCGTTTAAAATCGAGCGTCGTTTTTCGTCCGTCGTCGAATAAAATTCGAACAAATTTCGTTTCAATTCGGCTATTCTACTATCGAAATCCATTGTTTGTTTTTTTGTTAGATTTTGTCAGATTTCACGCTCTAATTAAAAGCGTTGCCGTTTAGCAAATTGGAAAGAAATGGCTAATTTTTTTTGAGAAAATACTAACGCCTAAGGTCGGCGAAACGCTTCTGAAAAACGCCTTTGTACACATCGTGGCAGAAAAGCTGAACATGAACAATCCTGACAATCTTTTTCAGAACGTAAAGCGTCTTGCGAAAGTGTCAAACGCGTAGCAACGGCGATAACAACAGGCATAAAACGCAGCCCTCGTTGACGAAAAACAAGGAAAGTGGTAAGCATGCGTCAGAACCAGAACTTCGTCGTCGCTCGCGGATGAACTTCGCTATAAAAGCCACTGTACTATGTGAGTAATCGCCAGACAGTCGAACCGCCGCGCTGGCGGCCGCCTGCTAGCGCGAGCAATATCTTGATTCTATAAGACAATCGATTGGCTTTAACTGGACTTTCACTGTGACACAATTTTCGAGAAAAATAGTTGTTTATTAGTATTCGCAAAACAGAAACTATATTGAAAAAATGCTTCTTGGAGGCAATTTCGAAGACAAGCCTGTCAGGTAAGCTATTGGTTCAATTTAAATTTTGTCAAACTGATCGACATACTGTAGGTTACTGAAATCGACGGCGCAATACTCGTAGCCGCCACTTTGATGTTTCAAATTTATTTTATTAGTGTATTAGGAGGCTGCTAGTTGAGGCGTTCGCCGACCGGCGAACTGTAAGTGTTGAGTGGATTATTGTTTATTTTCGTTTTTGAACCACGTGAGCTTTGATTGCTGGTTCACCCACCATCTGCATCTGAGAAAAAAGTAAAATTATCGTAAACCTTGCTAAAATAAGCCAATTTCTACAATTGATTTATGGCAAATGACCAATTTTTTATTGTAAAATTAATTCTGGTTGATATCTCGTTTCATTGATTTGATTGCCAGAGGATAGATCTAACAAGTTGCAGAATATTTACTTTCCCAAGCAGGCCCTGAGGATAATGTCCATTACACACCACTACAAGTTGTAGAGGCAAGGAGTTCTGTTTGAAGTGAATGGTTTCAGTTTTCAATCTTAGTTTGAATTATAATGTGAGCCAACTGCTGTATTGCAGTTTGCCGCTGTTGCTTTCAAGTTTTATCTACAGGGTGTTTCAAAATTCCTTATCCAATTATAAAATCGATTATTTCGATAATTATCGATCAGAATTGAATAAAATTTAAAACCTAGCTTCCTGGGGGTCATGAAATTTTTTTAGCCACTTTACACTTTACATGTAATTTTAATAGTGTAAAGTGTATATTTTATACAAAAAGTGTAAAGTGGCTAAAAAAATTTTCATGATCCCCAGGAAGCTAGGTTTTAAATTTTATTCAATTCTGATCGATAATTATCGAAAAAATCGATTTTAAAATTGGATAGGGAATTTTGATACCCCCGGTACTTGTATTACACTATGACATGCAAAAGCGAACTCTAGTTGCTCTTGTTGCTCTTTTGTTGTTTCTGACGAGGGAAGGGTACCGGGTGCCGGACGCCGATCAAAAAAGAAAATACACCAACATGTAGCTCTACAGTAGTCATGAAAGGTTATGCACATCGTAGCTGCTAACAGTCACTCAGTGGTCAGTAGCTACCGCCAATTTGAATTTTACCGCCGGTACGCGATAAGAGGTGTGCGCATGTCTGCTAAAAAAAACCTTTGCATTTCAACAAAAAAACTAAAAACACATCAAAAAAGTTCATGATGTTCATTCATTCATGTTCATTCATCATGATTTTTCCGCGTGCGCTGCTAGCAGACATGCGCAAACCTCTTATCGCGTACCGGCGGTAAAATTCAAATCGGTGGTAGCTACTGACCACTGAGTGACCGTTAGCAGGTACGATGCGCATAACCTTTCATGACTACTGTAGGACTACACGTTGGTGTATTTTTTTTTTTGATCGGCGTCCGGCACCCGGTACCCTTCTCTCGTTAGTTTTTCATCAAATTCTTAGCAAACTTTTGTCAGGCATCAATCCGTATAACATGCGAGGAACCAAATCAGGTATTTTTCTGGGAAATTCCTTGGGAGAAACGCCGACTATTCGAATCGCGAATATGGATGAAATTCACGGCAATGCCTTGAATGGTGTCATGTCACTGGCTGCTTATCATTTGGTTTATCATTTGGACTTTAAAGGTTCGTATGAAAGTCATGAGCTCGTTTGAGTTAAAAAAAGATTCAGATCGAATGTTCTTTCAGGTCCGTGCATGACGGTCGATGCAGCATGTTCTAGTTCCTTGTTAGCTATGCAGTTAGCAGTAGATGCGATCAGGACTGGCCAGTGCGATCAAGCCATTGTGGCCGGCGCCCATCTAACGCTCAGTCCTAACTCGCATTTGGGCTTTCAGGCTTTGGGGATGTTATCACCACAGAGCAAGTGCCATTCATTCGATATCCGAGGTATGTATTTCTAACTGTTACAGTGTATATATTATATCAAAATAACGCAATGAACAACGAAGTTCAAAGACCTACCCTTGTGCCTGTCAGTTATCAGCCCATGTACATCATTGTTACAACCTGATAGGTGATGGATATGTTCGCGGTGAATGCGTCGGTTGCATATTTATTCAAAAGAAGTCATTAGCCCACCGCAACTATGCGACAATTCTACATGCTAAAAGTAACACCGATGGTTTCAAGGAACAAGGTACTTCAAAACAGCTACTTGCATTGATGGAAAATGGCACACAATTTTTTTTACAGGCATTTCCTTTCCTAGTGCCGGTCAGCAAATCAACTTGCTCAGGGCAACGTACAAAGAAGCTGGTTTAGATCCTGGCTTGGTGAAATACGTTGAAGCTCATGGAACCGGAACGAAGGTCGGTGATCCAATCGAATGTCATGCAATTAAAACAGTCTTCGCAAAGAAAAGAGACGAACCATTGCTCATCGGATCCATCAAATCGAACACTGGCCACGCCGAACCCGCTAGTGGTATTTTGGGTCTGGCCAAGGTGAGTGGATTCACTTCTTTCAACTTTAGATAATTAACAACAAGTGCTTTTTGAGGTTATCATCGCAATGGAGAATCGAATGATTCCAAAAAATTTACATTTCACGCAAGCAAATCCATACATTCCGTCATTGGCTGATGGTAGCTTGAAAGTTGTCAGCGAAAACACGAAATGGGAACCTGGTTTGGTTGGTGTTAGTTCCTTTGGTTTTGGTGGTTCTAATACCCACATTATTTTAAAGTATAATGCATCTTAATGTTCGAGACACTTACATTTATTGTACCGTTTTGTACGTTTTAGGCCTAACAATAAAACTGAAAAGCTCAAATTTTTCGATAAAAACAAAAAAGACTTGCCAATTTTGTTGATTCATTCGAGTCGAACTGAAGAAGCTTTGGAAAAAGTTTTTACCAAGTTCGAAAAGGAGCATTCGGAAGACTTGTATTTGTATAACATGTTGTGCGAACAAAGTGCCACGCCAACCAAGCTTTTCCCATATCGTGGGTATTCGATAATCAATCGACAAAATCCGAAGATTACTCCAATTCGCGAAATTGTGGTAATGCATAAAAATAAAAAATGACCAACTCCACAAACAGGCAGCTACTCTTTTTAAGCTACATTCTACATTTTATTAGAACATTTGTTTCTATAAATAGAGAGCTGACCATATAAATATAAATTTTTTGACCATTAGTTTATTTTGTTAGAAAGTCACTGATCACTCGAATCCGCCGATTTGGTACATCTATTCGGGCATGGGCAGTCAGTGGATAGGGATGGGCAAAGAACTGATGATCGTCGATAATTTCAAAGAATCCATACAGAAATGTTCTTCCGCGGTTGAACCCTATGGTATCAGTGTAGTTCGCCTTATCATGGAAGGCGTCGAAGAGGACTTCTTAAATAACCCATTGAACTGTCAGCTATGCATTACGGCAATTCAAGTACGAAATCCATGTCTAAAAAATAGAAGTTCTCAATCACCGCTATTTGACGACCCGTTTCAGATTGCATTAACTGATTTACTGAGATTCGTGGGAATCAAAGAAAATGGATTCGTTGGATATTCGACTGGAGAAATTGCAGCAAGTTATGCTGATGGTATTACCGACTGCGTCGAGGCCATGCAAATCGCATATTTAGTTGGAAAAGTCACTGCAGCTAGTAAAAAAACTGCTGGTAAGAACACTTGCATTTTTGCATAAATTTTGCAACTGTATGCTAATCAACATTCACAACTCACAATTCAGATTCAGTTTGTTTTATTGCAACATTTTTTTCCAGGTTCTATGGCTCAACTACATCTCAGTTTGGATGCTATAATCAAACGATTGCCCGAGGGCGTTTTCGTCGCATCCAAAGACCACAACAATTCTGTGACGATCGCCGGCGATGCTAGAAAAATTGCAGAGCTTGTCAAGGAAGTGGAAGCCGAAGGTCATTATGCACACATAGTGAACTCAGCTGGCGTTGCTTTCCATTCGCCATACATGCAAAATATAGCCGACGATTTGAAAAAATCATTGTTACAGGTGATAAATTCAATATTGTTATAAATTCCATACATTTAATCATTTGTGTTGTCTTTGCTATAGATCTTGCCGCATCCTGTGAAGCGCAGCCAGAAATGGATTTCCAGCTGCAATAAACAAATCGGTGGCCACATCACCGATTATGCCTCAGCTGATTTCCACGTCAACAATCTTGTTTCCATGATGAACTTTGAAGCCGCATTTGAAAAAGTTCCAAAAAACGCCATAACCGTCGAAGTAACGACCAACATGGTTTCTTTTATAAATTTACTTATGATTGGCTTTTTCCAAATAAGATCTCGCCAGATGGCATGCTCCAAGAGTTCGTTAAAAGAGGAATCGCAAGCAAAAACTTTGACTTGATGTTGAAGAAGGACAAAAATGTCGTGGATCATCTTCTTGTCTCATTGGGAAAAATCTATGAAAGTGGCGCCAATTTCGATATTCAAAAATTATATCCGAAAGTCGAGTATCCTGCACCTGCCGGCACACCAATGATGTCGCATATGTTCGGCTGGCAGCACGAGAAAAGTTGGAATGTGTACAAAGGCGCAATTTCCAAACAAGATACATGCGTGAACAGTTTCATTATTGATCCATTTGCATCAGATTCAAAAGTATGCATAGAAAATTGTAGTTCGTATGATGATGATGTATCTTTACTAACTTGCCAACTGCTTTAGGACCATTATATCCTGCATCATATTTTCGATGGTCGTCCACTGTATCCATTCTGCGGTCACATATTTATGGCATGGAAAACCGTATGCAAAGTGCACATGCTGGATTACAACAAAACTCCAGTCGTATTCGAAAACATTAAAGTCATTCGGGCCACTTTCGTAACAAAGCCCAGTAATAAAACTGTTAGCCTTCTGATATACATTGTTCTTCAACCATCCTTATTTTTCCAGTTAAATTCGACGTTGTCCTCACGAGAGGCAGTGGAGATTTCGAAATTTTGGAAGAAGGAAACTTGTGTGCATCCGGAAGGATCAGAATCCTGACAGAAGAGCAGAACAAAGAACCTTTCTTCTTGGACAAATTGGAAGAGAAACCTAAGCGCGCTGATGAAAGCAAGGAGAGTATCAAGTTGAATTCAGCAGACATCTACAAAGAATTTCTACTGAGAGGCTATGAATACGGGCCAACATTCCGCGGAATTCTGGACTCAACGAATTCCGGCGAAGATTCCACATTACTATGGACAGGCAATTGGGTAACATTCATCGACTGCTTGTTTCAACAGTTCTTGGTCATGGAAAAACAAAATTCCTTTTTCGTACCTGTCCGACTACGTCATCTGCGAATTGATCCAATTCGGCAGAAATCGGCTATTCAAGAACTCGGTAACTTGTTTCACACAATCATTTGCTTCGATTACTGTCATCAGCTCTACTTTTTCTTGTTTAGGTGGAGTCAAAGTCATTCCTGGCAAAAACATCCTCGAACTGTTCGCGTTCATCGCCGGAGGTGTTGAAGCTTGCGGTTTGGTATCGCAAACAGTCCGGCGTCGAACTCATCAGCAAAAGGTGACATTCGAACGCAACAGCTTTGTGCCATTCTTCAATGACCATTGTGTATACGAATATCCCGAGCAACAAAAGCAACTGCATTTGTACAATGACACATGTCGCTCTTTTGCTATCAATGCCATCAGGAAACTACTGAAGCACAGTGCTAACTCAAGCCACGCACCTTTGCCCAATAAAGCCATATTTGAAAAAATCGCTTCGATGGATAGTGAACCAGATCTATCAAACAAAATGCTTGAAAATGCAAAAGCCAATGAGAAAGATTCCTCATTATTGGCACTTTTGAGTGGGGCTTTGAAGAACACCGCCGAAGATGGGAACGGCTTGGTAGAAAAGTTGTCCACCGATATTATATCTTCATTGGCTAACTTAGAGCATGATAAAGTTTGGAATTTCGGTTGGTCGGATTTGTCAGTCATCTCCCTGTTGGATATTGCCATTCGTAATACGAAAGGTTTTGTTATCAAGATAGCCATTCTTGAACCCGACAGTCTGTTGGTCACTAAAAAACTGAATTATTGTGCTAACATCCACATGTTGATCGAACCCAAATTTCTCTTGATTGGAATGAATGCTGAAAAACAGTTCACGCCAGAGGAACAAGCAGGTGTAAATAGCATTGCTTTTCACTCGTATGACATTGACAACGAGCCAGAAATGGATGGCATGGAGAAAAACCACGATGTTGTCGTTTTGGATCGCTTCCTCCACAGGAAAGCTGACATTCAAAAATATTTAGTGAAAGTACGTCAATTGGTGCGCGATGATGGTTTCGTTATCATTAACGAAGTTACAAGCAACTACGAAACAGCATTCTTCGTCGAAGGCATTCAAATGGAATTGCCCTCGTTTCCCATCAATGGTGTGCGAAAATACGGTCTCTATTACGAACACAAAGATTGGTGCGACATATTCGAAAAATCAGGATTTTACATCATCAGCTGGTCGAGCGAACAACTGATGACCACTTTGTACTTGTTGCGGAAAATTCCTTCTTACTCCATTGATCCAATGTTCTTGAAAATCGACAACGACATGGAGTTCTCGTGGATTGAACCGTTGCAAAAAGCTATCGAAGAGCGTTTGAACGAACCACCGGGAAAAAATATCATCATGTACAACAACGAAATTCGAGACTGTGGTATTTTGGGAATGGGAATCTGTTTGAAAGACGAATACAAACACAATAAAACAAGGTAAGATCCATTAGCTAGCAAAAATTAAATCGTTTTCTAGCCAATTTTCAATCCTTGTTTTCACAGGACCTTCCTGGATATCAGTTTGAAGGACAAAAGTGGACCACCTGCGTTCCAAATTACAGACCCTTATGTGCAAAAACTCTTAAAGAAAGACTTGCTTTTCAACATTTATCGAGATGGTGTTTGGGGCACTTATAAGCACATTCCAATTCTTGAAGGTAAAAGCAAGGTAACTTTTATTGGCCTTTCACAATCTTGTCAACTCTTGTTGCATTTAAAGGTCAATTGTACGCCTATGAAGAAACTGAACACGCTTTTGTCAACAACTTAATTCCCGGCGATTTGAGCAGCGTGTCTTGGGTATCGTCGGATAACAAATATTTCGAAGAGAGAAAGAAAAACGAAATATTATCGATGGCGTCGATTTACTATGCTCCATTGAACTTCAGGGATATTATGCTCGCCAGTGGCCGCTTGCCACCCGATGCCATTCCAAAAGCTGATCGACTCGATTTCGAAGCGCTGCTCGGATGCGAGTTTTGCGGTCGTATTACAAAAACTGGTAGACGAGTCATGGGCTTGTCAACCGCGGCGCAGGGACTTGCAACCACACTTGTAGTGGACAGTCGATTTACCTTCGATGTACCAGAACAGTGGACGCTGGAAGAAGCAGCGACGGTACCACTGGCGTATGCCACAGCATTCTATTCATTGATGGTCAGAGGCAAAATGAGGCACGGAGAAAAGGTTTTGATCCATTCGGGCTCTGGTGGAGTTGGCATAGCTGCAATCACTATTGCTTTGGCTTACGGCTGCGAAGTGTTCACTACAGTTGGCAGTGATGAGAAGCGAGCCTTCCTGTTGGATCGCTTTCCCGAACTAGACGATAAACACATTTGCAGTTCTCGCAATTGCGACTTCGAATTGCACTTCATGCAAATGACCAACGGTCGAGGCGTTGATCTTGTGCTAAATTCATTGTCCGATGACAAATTACAAGCATCAGTTCGTTTGCTAGCTCAAAATGGAAGATTTTTGGAAATCGGCAAATTCGATTTGGCAATAAACGCCGATTTGGGCATGTCGATGTTTTTGAAAAATGCCAGCTTTCACGGAGTTCTGCTGGACTCTTTGACAGCACCCGTATTTCAACCAGACTGGCTAATCGCTGTTGACCTGTTGGTGGATCACGCCAAACGAGGAATAGTTAAACCGTTGCCGGTAACTATATTCCAAATGAATCAACAAGTCGAAGCGTTCCGCTACATGGCTCAAGGCAAGCACATCGGTAAAGTGATCATGAAAATCCGAGACGAAGAAAGCGACATCGTCGCTATTCCAAAACCCGTTGTCGTGAAAGCTGTGATGCGTGCCACGTGCCATCCTCAACACGTGTACATCATCCTCGGAGGCTTAGGGGGTTTCGGCCTGGAGTTGGGTAATTGGCTCGTTAGCCGTGGTTGTACAAAGTATGCATTTACATTATTAATTTCAAAAAGACACTGTTCAAAAAGTCCTTTATTCAGATTAATAATAACTAGCCGCAATGGAATTAAAACTGGCTATCAAGCTCGTCAAGTTAATGCTTGGAAAGAAGCCAGTGTTGATTGCAAAATTTTCACAGCCGACTGCGCTGACAAAACGCACGCGATTCGCTTAATGAAGGAAGCCCTCGACATGGGCCCCATTGGCGGCGTGTTCAACTTGGCCATGGTTTTGAACGACACTGTCCTCGAAAATTCCAGCGTGAAAAATTTCCAAGTCACGTTTGCTCCGAAGTACCACGTGACGAAAAACATGGACGAACTAACGCGCAGCATGTGCGGACCTGAACTCAAATGGTAGGAAAGATTTGAAATTTTTTGAATCTGGCACGGTTAAATGTGAATCCTTTGTTTGAAGGTTTGTGCTCTTCTCCTCTGTGACTGCAGCTCGTGGTAACACTGGACAATCAGCCTATGCCTTCTCGAATTCAGCCGCTGAACGTGTTATCGAACAACGTCGATATGACGGCATAGCCGGCATTGTTGTTCAGTGGGGAGTCGTCGGTGATGTTGGTGTAATTATGGAAACAATGGGTGACAACAGTACCATCATCAGGGGTACTTTACCTCAGAGAATGGCTTCGTGCTTGCAAATCATGGATTCGGTGTTGTGCCTGAACTATTCCATGGTTTCAAGTTTTGTGAAATCAGAAGTTGAATCGCAGAAGATTGGCGCTGATGAAGATGTCGGCGAAGCTATCGCTCGCATCTTGGGCATCAGCGATCTGTCGAATATCAATCCGGATGTCAATCTCGGAGATTTGGGATTGGATTCGTTGATGGCCATCGAAATTAAACAAGCGTTGGAACGAGACTTCGATCTTATCTTGACATTGAAGGACATGAGAACTGTAAGTTTATTCAAACTGCTGTCTTGCTGTCAACCGGAAACTGAATTGTGTTGATTTTCAGATGACATTGGCCAAATTGAGAGACTTGGCTAAAGCTGGTAAATCCGAACGTGCTAAAACTGCCGATAGTCAGCCGATGAAAGTTGTCCCTGATGAAACCGCAGGACCAAACATGTTTGGTGCCAAGTACGTTCAATGTACAGTGAGGAAGTGATTTTAAAAGTGTTGTTAACTTGTCTGAATTGCAGGTTTCGAATGGATTTCAATTCGCTTCGGCCCGATGATCCATGCAAAAAGATTAACGACATTGTCGAAGGAGCGCCAGTGTTCTTTGTTCATCCTATCGAGGGCAATGCGACAAATTTGATTCCGCTCGCTAAACTCGTGCCATATCCCGCGTACTGCTTCCAAATTACTCCAGATGCTCCTATGGACTCAATTGAGAACCTGTCCCTCTTTTACTTAGAGGTAACTATTAGCTTAGGCTTAGGCTTAGGCTTCAGCTTAGCTCAAGATTAGGCTTAGATAGATTAGCTCTGCACTTACACTTATGGTTAGCCTTTGGTTCAGGCGTAAGTGTATGCTCAGGTGCAGGCTTTGTGTGTGTCTTACTCTTCATCTGTTTCTTCAGCTTCAACTCCTTCGCTGTCTTTTTATTGCAAACTCTTTTAGCAAATGAAACGTGTTCAACCGCGCGGCCCATACCGCATCATTGGTTATTCGTACGGTGCTTGTATCGCCTTCGAAATGGCTACGCATTTGCAACAGACGAATCTTCGGGATCCAAACATAGTCGAATCTCTCATTATGCTAGACGCGTCGCACCAATACTGGAAATACTTCAGTCAAGCGTACCGCCGAGGATACAACATTCAGAGTGAAAACCTCGTCAACGACCCACTCTTCGAGACCGAAATTTTACTATACTTCCTCGTCATGCTAACGCCCGTCGACTACGAAGCGACGAAGAAGAATTTCTTGGCCATGCCTTCATTCGAAGAGCGACTCAACACGGTCGTTGATATCATTGTGTCTGGCGGTTATATTAAAGACCGAGATACGGTTCGATACGGTTTCGAAACTTACTGGAAGAAAATGCTTATGGCTGACAAGTACATCGCTCAATGAATCATACATATTTCGTTTCATTTGTCTATCGCTGTCTTATTTTTAGGTATACCCAGAAGTTGACCTTCAATGGCAATATAACTTTGATACGAGCTAAATCCTCGCACACCATCGAAGGCACAATCGGAAAAGATTACGGTTTGAGCGAGGTATGCATTAGCAGCACAACGGGCAGCGAAAGTACTTTAGACTCATTTCTATCTTATTATTAGGTTGTAACTGGTACTGTATCTACCTTCATCGTCGACGGCGATCACGATTCCTTTATTCAGAACGATGGTGCAGGCATTTGCGCTGAACACATAAAGAATGCGTTAGCGAAAGTTCGCAAATGATCGACTATAAATTTTTTCCTTGTTTAATATTTTTTTATGTTTCTTTTTTCTCATTTTCAAACATATTTTGTAAGTGATATTTAATAATTCATCGCTCATGACTGTTTTCATGGTGGCATGGTTTGTAATACGAATCGTATTATATTCTTTGTTTTTTGTAGACTATACATGTAATTAGGTTTTCTGTTTTTACCTGTTATAGCTACTATTACTTTGCATAATCCTGTAGCAAACTTATTTCACTAATATTCCATTCCTCCAACAACAATTTTCACCACAGGCTCTGCAAATATTGTCTATTTTAAAAAAATCGTACGCAGTAAGAAAAATGGCAATTATTATCACCGTCCTAACTATGTTTTCTGTAGTTATACATTTTTATATTTTTTATCAACGATGTAATACATTTTAATATTTGTTATTTTAATTCTTTTGCACAAACAAATAAAACATGTACTGATAGTAATAGTTACATTAAAAACATTTAAAGCAAAATTGACCCTGCAAATCTCATTCGTTGACTGGACCAGTCAACTTTATCTGTTTTTTTATGCATTACTCAGTCATTTGTTATTAAATTAAAGTCAGCTTCATAACACGTTAGAAATTGAAACATTGTTTCAAATGTTACTTTGTTCATGTTATTACGAATTTTCTGCTCAAAAGAACCCTTGAGTGCTTGTTTCTTTGCAACAATCAAATGTAATTTTTGTGGCAAAAGGCGCAAAAAAATGCGGAGATGTTTTAGAGCTGGGATCGGAGATAAGTGCATTTGAGAGGGAGTGGTTACCTTATTTGAAATGGGTCCTTTTGGAAGCATCAAATTGATGAAGATGGTTGAAAAAACCCAAAGAAATTTCAAAAGTCATGTTGTTTTTAACCATTCAGTAATGTTTTTTTCTTTGAATTTCACTTTGAAAAACACCTTTAAATCGTCAAATATTTTATGCAATATTATTATTCGTAAAATCAATACATTTTAAAGTTTGGAAAACACCCTTCCCATAGCCAAACTAACGCCGACCGAGAATAACCCCAGACCAGACCCATTCGAAATCATAACCTGTTGTGATTTTTGTACATTTACAGTTCCATTGCAAGCTCAAAGTGGAGAAAATGAATGGAGGAATTTCACTGGCTAATTTTGGAAGAAGATAAATCAGTATGACTAAGAAAAGTTTGTTTTAAATGCACATTGTTCTATTTGGTGGTAAATTAATAGAATTTCTCAGTTTATTACATGGAGGTTGATTTTGGTTCATTTCCTCTGCTCCCCCGTAAACATGTGTGGCGTCGTTTTTATTTCATTCGATAGATTAAAAACGAACTGTTAATCTTACTTCAACTTGGAATCGCCATATTAACACAGAAATTTATTTATTCATCAAGATTTTGCACCTTCAAAGGAGAGCGTAATTGTATTCACAACATTGCTTATTCGGCATCATTCATCCTTTATTCAAAAGATCCAAGTGCAGTTTCACGAAGAGTACTCCTCAAATAAGCCAAACATTATTTGTTGTTTTTAGTTTAGTTACTTATTTCCTGATTTATTTTTTTTTATTAGCATAAGGAAGAAGCGGTCGGTGGATTGTTTTCAAACACATTAAAAAGACGACATTGATGTTAAAATAATGTACCTTCTAAAACGTTGATAGGTACGATGAGGGACAATACAATAAGAATAAAAGAAAGCATAATAAAAAATCGTGGTCGCAAATTTAGAAATATAAGCGCATATAAAAAATGTCATGTAAAACTGTCTCTGATCTAACATTAATAAAATAAAGTAACCGATATATATTTGTGCCCAGTAAAAACAACACCACCAACACATATGTAACAAAAAACAGCACTATGAACTGTGTCCATTTTGAACTATAGTCGATAAAGAGTTAATGATGTGCTTCGTACACATGACAGCACCGTTGTCTCGAATAAAAGAATCGTGGTCACCTTCGACTATAAAAGTAGACACTGAACCATTGGATACCTAGACATAAAAATTTGATTGTAAAAAAAGAACATCAAAGGTCGTCTAGAGGATTTACTTCGTTCAAACCATAATCTTTTCCAATTGTATTTTCTATTAGTTGGGAAGCTTTAGCTCGGATTAGGATTATATTGCCATTGAATTTCGTATCAGGATTGTACCTGGAAACATATGAGCAAGCGTACAATATTTACATGCCAGTCATTCCAACCACAGTACGTACTTGTCGGCCATGAGCATTTTCTTCCAATACGATTCTAATCCATATCGTACAGTTTGCCTATCTTTGATAAATCCACTTGAGACTATCATTTCGACTACCGTGTTGAGTCGCTCTTCGAACGAGGCCATGGCCAAAAATTTCTTCCTCGTCACTTCGTAGTCTAGTGGTGCGAGAACCAACATGATATTGACCAAAATTTCAGTTTCAAATAGCGGATCGTTAAAGAGGTCTTCGCTCTGAATATTGTATCCACGGCGATAGGCCTGTCGGAAATATTTCCAGTACTGATGCGATCCGTCGAGCATTATCAGGGACTCGACGATGTGCGGATCCTCAGGGTGATTTTGCTGCAGTTGCGAAGCCATTTCGAATGCAATGCAAGCACCATACGAATAGCCAATTATACGGTAAGGACCATGCGGTTGAATGGTTTTCATTTGCTAAAACAAGAGAACAAATCTACAGTAGTTGATTTTTTTCAGTTGAAATGTGTCCAAATATATATATAAATCTAAATAATATCCAAAAATCCGAATCTGGATCTGAGTGTTATTTTTGTACTTGTATTACTGTTTATTAGAAATTACTTCGACGTAAAATAATGCCAAGTTTCGTATTGAATCCGATGGGGCTTCAGGAGTCGATTGGAAACAGTAGCACGGGTACGGTAACTGCTTGGCCAGAGGAACCAGTGTTGTACCGATGCCCTCAATTGGATGAACGAAGAACAACGGTGCGCCTTGTTTGACCTCGTTAAGTTTTTGGCACGATTCATCTGGTCGCAATAAATTAAAGTCGATTCGGAATCTGAAATCGAAGCAACAATGAAAGTAAATGTCCAACAGACATTTGCACAGGGTATTGTCTTACTTGAGACCCATCATATTTGGTTTTTGTGTCTCATCTGGAACATTTTTCGAGACAGGTGTATCTGCGGCTGCTGCCGATGCGTTGTCTCTTTGAGATTTGCCAGCTTTAGCCAGGTCTCGTAATTTGGCTAGGGTCAACTATAAAACAACTTTTCACAACATCTAGTGTTGTAACAAACAAAAACGGCCTCTTACTGTTCTCATGTCTTTCAACGTCAACGTTAGATCGAAGTCACGTTCCAATGCTTGTTTAATTTCGATCGCCATCAGTGAATCCAAACCCAGGTCGCCCAAATTTACATCCGGATTCAAATTTGACAGATCGCTTATACCCAAGATTCTGGCGATTGCTTCTCCTACATCTTCGTCGGCTCCGATTTTTTGCGCCTCCACGTCGCTCTTAACGAAACTAGACACCATCGGATAGTTTAGGCACAAGATGGAATCCATGATTTGCAAACAGGACGACATGCGCTGAGGTAGCGTGCCCTTAATTGTGGTACTGTTATCTCCAAGCGTTTCCATGATTACACCGACATCACCGACGACACCCCATTGGATGACATTTCCGGACAAGCCGTCAAAGCGTCGTTGCTCGATAATCCTTTCGGCAGCTGAGTTTGAGAATGCGTATGCTGTCTGACCAGTATTACCTCTGGCGGCAGTCAATGACGAAAAGAGAACGAACCTATAGACAAAAAGTACTGTTAGAAAATTGCCCGAACAGTTGCAAGAGGTTTACCATTTCAATTCGCTGCCGCACATTTTTCGCGTTAGTTCATCCATGTTTTTCGTAACGTGATATTTCGGTGCGAACGTCACTTGGTAGTTTTTAACGCTGGAATTTTCGAATACCGTGTCGTTCAAGACCATGGCCAGGTTGAAAATACCGCCGATGTGACCCATTCCTTGGGCTTCTTTCATCAACTGCAATGCTCGCGCTTTGTCCGACACGTCGGATTTTAATACCGTGCACTGGACACCAAAGTCTTTTTTCCATGCACTGACATACCTCGCTTGGTATCCAGTTTTAATTCCATTTCGACTTGTTATGATCAACCTAATTAACGCCAATTTTAAGTTTCCGCAAAAAATTCAAGTGATCTTATAGTGATTTGCTTACCTTCGACATCCGCGACTAACAAGCCAGTTCGCCAACTCAAGTCCAAAACCGCCTAAGCCTCCCAGAATGATGTACACGTGTTGAGGATGGCAAGTTGCTCGCAGGACAGCCTTGACTACGATCGGTCGCGGTATGCACACTCGTTCGCTTTCTTCGTCTCTCAACTTCATAACAACTTTACCGATGTGTTTTCCTTGAGCCATGTAGCGGAAAGCTTCGACTTGCTGATTCATTTCGAAAATTGTAGCCGGCAACGGCTTCACGATGCCCTTTTTGGCGTACTCAACAACAAGATCTACAGCAACCAACCAGTCTGGTTGCAACACAGGAGCAGTTAACGAATCCAATAGTACGCCGTGAAAGCTGATATTTTTCGAGAATACGGACATGCCCAACGGAGCATTGGTCGCAAGATCGAACTTGCCAATTTCCAAGAACCTTCCGTTTTGACCCAAACAACGAACGGACGCTTGAAGCTTGTCTTCGGACAGTGAGTTCAATACAAGATCTACACCTCGACCACCAGTCATTTGCATAATGTGCAGTTCAAAGTCGCACGTTCTCGAACTGCAAATATGTTTGTCATCTAATTCAGGGAATCGATTCAACAAGAAGGCGCGTTTCTCATCATTGCCGACTGTGGTGAAAACTTCGCAGCCGTAAGCCAGTGCCACGGTAATAGATGCAATGCCGACACCGCCCGAGCCCGAGTGAATTAGAACCTTTTCGCCTTTTTGCATTTTTCCGCGAACGACCAATGAGTAAAACGCCGTGGAATACGCCAATGGCACAGTGGCTGCTTCTTCCATGGTCCAGTGGTCGGGAACGTCGAACGTAAATCGGCTGTCGACAACGAGCGTCGTTGCGAGACCTTGAGCGGAAGTGGACAGACCCATGACTCGTTTACCAGTTTTATTCAGACGACCGCAAAACTCTAATCCAAGCAGAGCATCGTAGTCTAGTCGTTCTGCTTTCGGAATAGCATCCGGTGGTAGACGTCCACTGGCCAGCATAATATCCCTGAAGTTTAGCGGCGCGTAGTACAGCGAAGCCAGTGACAATATGTCAACTTTCGGTTTGTCTTCGAAGTATTTGTTATCCGAGGAAACCCACGCAACACTGCTCAAGTCGCCGGGTATCAAATTATTGATATAAGCATGTTCAGTTTCTTCGTAAGCATATAATTGACCTTAAAAACAAATTAGCCAGTGTTAACATTGATAAACACATCAAATTACAGTTGAAATACCTTCAAGAATTGGAATGTGTTTGAAATTGCCGAAGACCCCGTCTCGGTAAATGTTGAACAGCAAATCTTTCTTCAACATTTTCTGTATTTCGGGATCGTGGATGCTGAACGCCGGCGGTCCGGTTCTCGTTTTCAAACTCAAATCCATCAACGACCTGGTCTTGTTGTGCTTGTATTCGTCCTTGAAACAAATGCCCATGCCCATCACGCCACAGTCCCTGATTTCGTTCGAGTACATGATTATGGTTTTTCCTGGCGGTTCGTTCATTCGATCTTCGATGGCTTTTTGCAACGGTTCGATCCAAGCAAATTCGTCATTGTTGTCCACCTTCAAAAACATCGGATCGATCTGATACGATGGAATCTTCCGCAGAAGGTAGAGCGTCGTCATCAGACGTTCGGTCGACCAACTGATTATATAATATCCACATTTTTCGAATATGTCGCACCAATCTTGATGTTCATAATACAGTCCGTATTTTCGTACGCCGTTTATAGGGAACGAGGGCAGCTCGACTTGTAGACCTTCGACGAAGAAGGCTGTTTCGTAATTGCACGTTACTTCATTAACGAGCACAAATCCGTCATCACGTAAAAGTTGCTTGATTTTTAGCAGATACTTTTGAATGTCTGCTTTTCGATGAAGCAATCGATCCAAAACTATGGCATCCTGATTTTTCTCCATTCCGTCGATTTCCGGCTCTTCGTCGATGTCGAACGAGTGAAGCGACATGTTTATGCCGGTTTGTTCTTCCGATGAAAATTTCTTCTCGGCATCCACTCCAATCAGCTGGAATTTAGCTTCGACCAATGGATGAAGGTTGGCTACGTAGTTTATCTTCTTAGTGACCAACAAACTTTCAGGTTCGAGTACTGAGAGCTTGACGAAAAATCCTTTCGTGTTTTGCAATATGATGTCCATCAAGTCGATTATCGACCGATCTGCAAAACTGAAGTTCCACACTTTATCATGTTCCAAGTTGGCCAATGAAGATTGCAAATGAGCTGACAGTTTTTCTGGGAAAATTCCGCCATTCGTAGCTAGGGCGCCGTTGGTGAAGCCGCTTAATAATTTTAAAAGCGAACAGTCTTTGTCATTTGCTTTACTCATGATTTCTGATTCTGTTGCTGTGGTAGTTGACACGTTGGCGAAAGAAGCTATCTTTTCAAATATACCTCGGTTGGGCAAGTGAGTTCCTTGCTTCAACAAACTTTTGATGCAATTGACAGCGAATGAGCGACACGTGTCATTGTACTCATGCAACTGCTTTTGGACATCCGGAGTATCATGGAGACACTGATCATCGAACAACGGCACAAAACTGTTTCGCTCGAATGTAACTTTTTGCTGATGGGTTCGACGACGAACAGTTTGAGAAACAAGTCCGCAAGCTTCGACGCCGCCAGCGATGAAGCCGAAAAGTTCGATGATATTTCTGCCGGGAATCACTTTGACACCATCTAAAAATTGCTATAGCTTACGAATTTGTCCTTGCTAGGAAATATATCGAAAAATTACCAATGTCTTGCACAGCGGCATTATGTCGGATAGGGTCAATCCGCAAATGCCTCAGCCTCACTGGCACTATGAACGAGTTGTTCTTCTCCATAATTAAGAACATTTGAAACAAGGTGTCGATGAACGTCACCCAATTGCCGGTCCACAACAGCGTCGAGTCTTCGCCAGAATTCGAGCAAGATTGAATTCCGCAAAACGTCGGTCCATATTCGTAGCCTCTCAGTAGAAATTCTTTATAAATATCGGCGGCGCTTAATTCTATTTTCTCGTCGCTTTTGTCCATTCGACTCGGGTCGGTTTGCAGCTTTTCCAAGAAGAACGGCTGTTTGTTTTCTTCCTCGGTCAAAATTCGAATTCGGCCCGAAGCGCACAGATTACCGTCTTCCAAGATTTCGAAATCACCATTACCATTGGTTAAGACGACGTCAAATTTCACTAACAAGCAAAAAGTGGCTTATTTAAGGTCGGTCTGTAACAAACACAAAAATTACCTGGCTTTGTAACGAATGTGGCTCGCACGACTTTGATGTTTTCGAACATAACCGGCGTTTTGTTGAAGTCGAGCATGTGAACTTTACAGATGGTCTTCCAGGCCAAAAAGATGTGGCCGCAGAATGGATACAGTGGGCGACCATCGAACACGTGATGAAGGATGTAATGGTCCTAAAGGTACAGAAGGAAGTTCTGCATTAATTTGCATAGGACCTCAGCACTATTTTAATGTACTTTCGAATCCGACGCGAAAGGGTCGATTGCGAAGCTGTTGACACCAGTCTGATGTTTAGACAGTGCACCTTTGTAGACTTTCCAGCTTTTTTCGTGATCCCAGCCGAACATATGGGACAGCATCTGAGTGCCCCGAGGCACTGGATACTGTACTTTCGGATACAATTTTTGCACTTGTAAATTGGCTCCATACTGATAGATTTTTCCGAGACTTCTCAGGAAGTAGTCCACGCTGCTGTCCTGCTTGCACAGTTTGCTGGACATCAATGAGATGTTCTTGTTTCCATTCAATAATCCTCGTCTAAGCACACCTT
The DNA here is from genome assembly GCA_034698125.1 of Prionchulus punctatus. Classification (NCBI taxonomy): domain Eukaryota; kingdom Metazoa; phylum Nematoda; class Enoplea; order Mononchida; family Mononchidae; genus Prionchulus; species Prionchulus punctatus. The sequence goes on along the minus strand of JAQGBA010000189.1, from coordinate 5,687 downwards.
GCATGATACCATCGGGTGAAACCTGTTTTGAATGTAAAGTTTGAGTTTGAATGAAAGTTTCCAAAATTTGGTCGTTACTTCAATGACTATGGCATTTTTCGGCACTTTTTTGATCGCAGCATCGAAGTTCACCATTGACGTAAGGTTTTGACTGTGAAATTCAGCCGAACTGTAGTTGCTATTGTGGCTGCCAATATTTTCATTAATACAAGAAATCCATTTCTGTGTTCTTGGCTTTGGGTTTGGCAAAACCTATAGAAAGATTTAGTAAAACCAAATTTTGATTCGAAAGATCACCTGAAAAGTTATTAAAGCACCTTAGCCAGTGATTTTCTGAGCGTTTCCACCAAACTTTGCATGTACGGTGAATGAAGGGCGACTGCAGCCGAATTGACAAAACTAGCTGTAATTCCTTCAGATTGCAACTGAGCAACGAAGTCACCAACTTTTTCAGCATCTCCAGCAACAGTCACTAAATTACTGTGGTCTTTGGATGCAATAAAAATTCCATTTGGAAGTCTATTCAAAAGTTGTGCCATGGTCAACTGTACTTGAGCCATGTTTCCTGAAAATTTTTACAGTGATAGTTGTAGCGGAAGTGGTAGTGATAGTTGCAAAATTCTGGGTAACTAGAGATGTTTTCATTTTAGGCACTGATAAATCAATTTACCAGCAGATTTTTTGCTTTCCATGATAGATTTCCCGACATGATACGCAATGAGCATAGTTTCATTGCAATCCGTGCAACCATCAGCGTAACTTGCAGCGATTTCACCAGTGGAATATCCGACAAATCCGTCTTCGTTAAGGCCCACGTATCTCAGTAAATCCGTCAATGCAATCTGAAACAAAAGTTGGCTTGTGAAGCAAAAAACAAAAATATTGTTTATTTTTACTTGTATTGCAGTGATGCAAAGTAGACAGTTCAATGGATTGTCTTTGAAGTCAGCTTCAGCCCCTTCCATGATGAGTCGAACTATGCTGACTCCACGCTGTTCAACTATGGCTGAACATTTCCCAATGGATTCTTTGAAAATATCGAAGATCATTAGCTCTTTGCCCATGCCGATCCACTGACTGCCAATGCCGGAATAGACGAACCAAATAGGCGGATTCGATTGATCATCAACTTTCTAAAAGTGCCGACTGACTGATTTTTTATGTCAACTATAGTTCGAACTATAGTTACCATGATTTCACGGATTGGCTTCAATTTAGGATGCTGTCTGTTGATTATGGAGTAGCCTCGATAGTTGAATAGATTTGCCGGCGTAGCACTTTGTTCGCACAGCATATTGTACAAATACAGATCGTCCGAATATTTCCGCTCGAACATTTCGAAGATCTTCTCCAAGGCCTTCTCAGTCCTGCTCGAGTGGATCAGCAAAATCGGCAAGTCTTTTTTGCTATCGTCGAAATGAACGAGCTTTTCGGTGTTGGAATTAGCTCTAAAAATTTGCTTTTAATGCACTGGCTAATAACTTAGCGAGCAAAAATCGTACTTCAGAATGATGTGAGTGTTTGAGCCACCGAAACCGAAGGAACTAACGCCCACCAGGTCGGGATCCCATTTGGTATTTTCGCTAACCACTTTCAAGCTACCGTCGGTGAGCGAAGGGATATAAGGATTAGCTTGCGAGAAATGCAAATTTTTCGGGATCACTCCGTTCTCCATGGCGATAATGACCTAAGATTTGATTTCCATTGTGACTTATGAGCTGAGGTTGAAAATTTGCTCGTTATCACCTTGGCCAGACCCAAAATGCCACTGGCCGGCTCAGCATGGCCAGCGTTGGATTTGATTGAGCCAATCAACAGTGGTTCGTCTCGATTTTTCGCGAAGACTGTCTTTATGGCGTGGCACTCAATCGGATCGCCGACTTTGGTTCCGGTCCCGTGGGCTTCCACGTACTTGACCTTTTTCGGATCCAAACCGGCTTCCTTATAAGTGCCCCTCAGCAAGTTTATCTGTTGGCCAGCGCTTGGGAAAGAAATGCCTGAAGCATATTTTTTGTTTGTGCAAGTTGAAATCGAGCACTCTGAAAGCATTTACCTTGCTCTTTGAATCCGTCTGTGTTGCTCTTTGCGTGAAGTATGGTAGCATAAACTCGACGAGCCAGTGATTTCTTCTGGATGAAAATACAACCCACGCATTCGCCGCGAACATATCCATCACCTTTATATAATAAACAGCAATAGAAAACAATTATAAAGAAACTATAGTGCAACTATAGTTGGCAAAGTTGGGATATAAAAGAACGTACCACGAATGTCGAACGAATGACACTTGCTATTTGGGGATAACATGCCCAAGGCCATAAATCCCAAGTGCGAATTTGGGCTTAGGGTGAGATGAGCGCCTGCGACAATAGCTTGGTCGCACTGGCCAGTTCTGATGGCGTCCACCGCCAATTGCAAAGCTAGTAAACTGCTGGAGCAAGCAGCGTCCACTGTCATGCAAGGACCTGAAACCGACAGAGTTGGATATGTAGCAATTCGTTATTTGATTTCCAACATACCTTTGAAGTCCAAATGGTAAATCAGATGATAGGCGGTGAGTGGCATGGTACCGTTCAATGCTTGTCCATGGATCTCCTCCATGTTACCGGATGTAATAGTTGCAGTCTCTGCTAACGAATTTCCCAAGAAAACCCCTGACTTACTGCCTCTCAATGAAAACGGATTAACGCCTAAAATGAAAATAGCTAGTGGCCTATAGCGGGCGTATGCTGGAACTTCAGGGAATCAAATGTACCAGAGTCGTAAAGGCATTCGTAAGCCGTTTGCAACAGGAGCCGAATCTGTGGGTCTGTGTCCGTTGCTCGTTTTGGGTCGAAACCGAAGAAGTCAGCGTCAAATTTTGATAAATCTTTGATTTTACCATGTCTTTTTGGCAATCCGTAATAGCCTGCGCACGAATAATAGTTAATAGTCGACACTTTTTCTATAGACACTACTGAACTATAGACCACAGGTTGATGGTCAGGTACACTATCCTTTACCTGGATCCCATCGTCTGCTGTCCTCTGTAACCATATCTTTACCGGCGTACAGGTTTTCCATGAACTCTTTCACGTTGTCCGATTCGGGGAACCTTCCCGACAATCCGGATATGACGATATCTTCTTGATTGTCCCACCATTGAGGAACTTTCGTGTAATCATCGTCGAAATTCTAGAAAATAGCGTTTTTGAAGCAAAAAATGGCATCAGCCAGTAAGTTTTCCAGTAGTTTTTACCTCGACAGCGGTCTCGGATTGAAAGATAACATTCGTAGAGCTTGTAACACGCTCGTCGAACAGATCACCTTCAGCCATCGCAAACAAGTGACCAATGCACAAAAATTAACTTTTATTGGTTGGCGACTGAGCACTATTAGGGGGCCAAGTAATGGGGAAAAAATATTTTTCCACTCAACACCGTTCAAGCGACCTTGAAGGAGCGACTTTTCAACTTTTGTTGCGCTAGAAAGGAAAACAAATTTCTCCTTCCATTTCACACGTTCGGATCGCCCTCCAACCTACAAAAGGACGCCTTACCGATACTCCAATACGAAACTGGTTCTTCGCGTACCCAAACAGAAACGCGTCGACATGATACGGGTAAATGATGTATCTAACCCTGTAATTGCGCTGGAGGTTAAACCGAACCATACTGAACTGTAGAACAGTGCGTGAGGACCGTCGATCGACTTTTCGCTCCACTCGCTAGATTTTTACCTTTCGCCGGTTCGTTACAGTTTTTGCTACTGTACTTGTTTACCACTTTAGACAACTTCTAGAATAAGAAGGAGTACGAGTAGGATTGTAATGAGTGGGGGGGACGTGTGGCCTATCCGTATCGAAGATATTATTTGTTATGATCAAAATCCCACACAGTTTCGTGTCACACTGTCACATTATCACGCGAGACAAATACGGTTACAAATCAAATACAGTTCTATTTGGTCTTGAAACGGTTTGGTTAAGAAACATTTTTTGTCAAGCTTTGTTTGTGTCTGTTGTCAAATTGGAAATACTAATCGAACACAAGCCACTTTAATTCACCCGCTACCTTTGTACCCTCTCGATTTCAGTGTTTTTGTATTCACTCGGATGAAGGTCGAAACATTTATTTCGACCATTCGGGTTTGCAATCGCATCAGGTGAGAAGGTAAGTGGGTCCAACAATAGGCTGTACTGGCTGATTGCGTTTGCATTGATTGAGCATAAACGTTCAATTGTAGCGCAGTTTCTTGAACTTTTTCGCCGATTTCCGTCGTAATCGGCAGTTTGGCGAAGAGCGCAAAAATTTTTATTGCGCAAGGCATTACAGTTAATGCCCCGTCGAAGATGAAATGTGTTCGAACAACAAAAACGAATGTGGCACACGCACCCCACCTCAATAGGAACGTTCAGTAGGAGGCAGGATCCGAAGAAATTACCATTGAAAAACTAGTTTTTTTTTGGAGTTCTCACATTTATTGGATTCATTTTTTATTGTCTATTCCCATTGATTGCGGTCATATTTTTCTCATGGTTTTAATATTAAAAGTCATATCATAACCGCTGCTTGAACAAAAGTACAGTAATTCACAAGTGAATTTAACAATCCATATTCAGATATCGACTTTGGAGCTTATGGTTGATTTTGATTTCAGGTACAGTAGACCGTTGTCCGCATCATCTAGCATGCCTAAAAATCAATATCTGAATATGGATCGGAAAATTGCAAAAAAACTATAAACCAAAAATCATTTTTATATTTAGTGACTGCAAAACTATCGATTCGACCTACATTTGTAACAGTTTTTTTGTATTATGTGCCTTAGGAATGGGGTTTTTCAGCCCATAGTGTTTTCATACTTTAAAGTAACTATTACGATTGCATGTCTTCAGTACGCAAATATAAACTGCTTTTATTCATTGTCACATTTGACAGTTTTATGTGATACCTGTTTAAAACAAATCGCAATGCGGCGACTATACAAACGCTACAAAAAAAGCAAAGAACAGCAGGTGGAACATCTAGAGAATGCAAAAAATTAGATGTTGCTCTGGTAACCTGGACTCTTTAAAATGCAAAAACTTATGTAGCAATAGTATATCAGAGCTAAAGAATATGCAAATATTTGAATACATTTCATGAAACTTGCTGAAAAAAAGACAGACATACTTGAAACCATTCGATATGTTATTGTGTGTCGGTCATTCAGGTAGTCAGTCAGTCAGGACAGAAGACGACGGCTTAGTCCAGGTACATTGTAGAAGAATGTTTTTTCAGTTTAATGTTACAGCCCACAAGTGCCTATAATAATAATAGAAGTCGATGCTTTTATGGAATGTTGGTGAAGAAGTCGAAATTTGTATATTGCACACACTTTATTAACGTTATTTTAATGCAGTTTCATCAAAAACGAGCTGTATGTAATTCAATTAAAGCCCTTCTACAGTCCTGTAATAGAGTTGTTAATCACTGTTAGTTGAAGTGCTGGGTACTGTGCGATGGAGAATTGGTGATAAGAAAGTTTATTGTACACGAAAGAGCCAAACCAACAACGAACAAGCAAACCATACGAGCGACCGATCAATGAGTGCCTCCAACCATGCACTGAATATACAACTATAAGGCCACGTTATATAGCAGAAAGTGCGAGGAGAGCGTGGGATTTGTTGTAATAGTTTTAGGAATGGGAAAAGATTGGAAAGA
>JAQGBA010000188.1:0-54359 GCA_034698125.1 Prionchulus punctatus | reverse complement strand
TTAAACTCTGTATTGACTCCGAAGGAGAGTATTTTGAATAAAATAAAGTGAAATTACAATTATCATTAATAGTTTTTTTAAATCGAATCAGTCAACCTTTCTTTGGGTTGCACCGTGTATTTCTTGCAAAATTACCACTGTGCGAGAGTGAAAAACTTTGTTAGCTGTTACACTATACATAAATGATTTATGAGTGGCAATCAAGTATGGTCAGTTTTCCATTGCAGCACTTTAAAGTTTGACAAAAGTTCATTGAAGCTTGAGCAGAAAATACTGCAACTTAACTTCCAAGAAAAACAAGTCCAATTTTCTTAAAGATGGCGGAAAATGGGACTCTCGTTCTGGACTGGATGCGATTCAAGAATTCCCCAAAATAAAAATTTTCTATCATCGCTATATGACAAAAACAGGAATTGATGGCCACTTGACACGTTACGGATTTCACATATTCATCTTCGGAACAGTAACCTATAAACGGTATATAAATGTGAATTCATCATCAATGGCCCACAATAGTTTTATGTCTTATCTTTATGTTTTATGTTGAAGTTGGCCGAAAAACACTTTCTTAAGTTGTCAATATGAAAGACAATAGTTCGGTGAAGTCAACTGTAGAACCGACAGAAAAATTATGGGAAAATTTAAGGAAAAAATTATCGATAATAAAACCGAAAAAGAACCCGATCAAGATATTTGTGAAAAAACTATTTTACAACCAAGGCCTCCTGGTGAGCAAACGCCCATTGATATTTATTATAGTTCCATTCGTTCTTACTGTGGCGATGAGTTGCGGAGTATTTTTAATGAAAATGGAGTACGATATCGGATCACTGGTAACGCCATCGAACGCTTATTCCAATTACGAGTTGAAAACTTTTTTGGATTTCTACCAACATGAAGGTGGCCTTTTTTATTTTACGTTGGGCGTGGTTGCTAAAGACGATGGTTCACTTTTACGAGATGAATATCGTACGGATGTTATAGCTTTACGCGATTATTTCTTGCACAACTATAGTGTGACTGTTGGAAAAGAAAAGTACACGTTCTCGCAGTTACAAGTACACCATACGGACGAAAATGCTGTCGTAATAAATATTATGAAATTCTTCAACAATACATCCAATGGATACAAATTTACTTATCCAATAATGAATTTTGGCGAGGAGCAATACTATATCGGCGATCAAATGCGACAAGTTAAAATTGATCCTAAAACTCAACGTGTTAAGGAAATGAATTTTATCTGGTTCTATTTTAACTCGGCTAAGGTTGACGAAAGCCACGCTCTACTTTTGCAGAAGTGGGCTTTGTCTTTCGTCGAAAACCAGAAGGTAAATGTATATCCGAAACTCACGTACTATTATTGGAACGATGATGTAGTTGGATCAGAAATGTTACGGAACTGCTTTGTCCTTATGCCGTTCGTCGTGTTAGCTTTTGGAGTTGTTATTCTATTTGCATTGGTAGTTTCATCGACAAAAAACCCAGTGACTAGCAAGCCATTGGAAGCTTTAGCTAGTATAGTCGCCGTATTGTTAGCTAGTGGAAGTGGATTTGGCGTGTCGTTTTTTCTCGGGTATCCATTCGTTGGTAGTTCTATGGTCGTACCAATTCTGGTGCTTGCATTGGGAATGGATGTTACATATATTACGCTGAGAAATTGGAGAACTTGCAGTCCGCATTCTCCACCCGATATACGACTAGCGGAGACTTTAGAGGAGTCTGGACCCTCTGTGGTCATAACCGTATTAACGAACATTCTATCAGCTGGCATTGGCTGCATTACAAATGTAATGATGATATTCGTATTTTGTTTCGTTTTATCAGTTTCGCTGACAGTTTTATTCATTTTACAAATCACATTCTTTCCTGCCTTTATTGCTTACGGTGCCAGACGCGAAGCAGCCAACAAGCATGGATGGTTTATTTGGCGTACTGTTGCAAACAGTGATGAGTCAATGAAATCAAACTCTGCAGACAAAACAACCAATAATGACTACTATTATTATGACTGGTGGTGTAAATGCTCAATGTATTTGGCCAAATTCATCTGCAGCATTTACTGCAGAATTTCAGTAACTGTGATGCTAGTGGCATATTGGTCCACATCCATTTACTGCTGTTATCAAATGAAAGTCGGCATCACACCTAATAAGCTGTTTTTGCCCGGATCACCACTTTTGGAAACAATAAGAGTCAGCGAACAGGCGCACAGCGCGGGTCGACATCTCTTCATCATGGTATCAAATCCACCAAATTTCAACAACAAAACTGAATATGAAACATTCTTACAAATGGTGAAAGATTTCGAAACTTACAAATATTGTATTGGCAGGAACGCCACTGCACTATGGCTCAGACAGTATGAAAACTTTCGCTCATATTTCGATTCAGATTCGGATTCAAATGTAACGGGAAACTTTTACGACCAATTGGGTTACTACTTGGATACACCGGAAGGCAATAGATGGAAAAACTATTTGAAAATAGAAAAACACAAGTCAGTCACGATATCGAAATTCTTTTTCACTGTTGTGTTCGAAGAGCAAATTTCTGATTGGGATATTCGCAATGGTTATACTGCTAAATGGAGGGATATCGCGAGTAAATATCCGCAGTTCAACGTTACTTCGTGGTCCGAGGACAACTATAATTTTGTTCTTGATCAACTGGATTCGCTGCCTGGTAATATGATTCAAGACTTATATATCACCGGACTATGCATGGCTATTGTTTGCATCATGTTCATTCCGAATGTCTTCAATACGTTATGCGCTATAGTTACTGTGTTCTCGATTAATGTCGGCACATTCGGATATTTAACGGCGTGGGGCGTCGCACTGGATCCAGTGTCCATAACCAGTCTTTTAATTTCCATCGGTTATTCGGTCGATTTTACATCTCACATTAGCTACCATTATTACTCATGTGGTGGTAAAACTCAAGAAGAGAAACTAGCGGCAGCTTTGTCCTCGATCGGCTTGCCGATGTTGGAATCGGGATTTTCCACGTTACTGTGCGTAGCTTGCATGCTTTTCGTTCCCAGTTACGTCGAACTGGTTTTTTTCAAGACGATACTTCTGGTCATAACCATCGGCTTATTACACGGTTTGATAATACTAACGACGTACTTGGCATGGATCCCTATCGATTGGTTGGACAAATTGTACCTGAAAAGGAACATTACTCCTTGAAAATTTTGTTTGATTTTTTTTGATTGTGTTCTTTCGACTTCATCCAACTATGGTTTTCATCTCAATGTCGTTTTTATGGCGCACATCAAAGTTTCGCCGCAGCCTAGTAATTCCGACTGTAAAAAGAATTTGAAATTGTCAAGTCATAAAGAAAATGTAACATGAGAAAACGTTTATTTTGTTGCGCTACAGTTCGATCAGTCAATTTTCATGTCCAGAGGGTATATGTCACGGTTACAGTGAGCATTTTGTCCTTTTCCAAAAGTAAAACGATTGATGAAATTTGTTTTATGGGTATCTTTAACGCCCACTATGTAAATGAAAATTTCACGGAATGTGGACATCATTCGAAAGAGAAGACTGAAAAATTTCCACAACTTTACATGTAAAAACCAAAAATTTGATGCTGGTAGTGTCAGCCACCACATCAGCTTTTTGAAATATATTGCTGACAATGATTTTAGATGTTATCTCATTGTTGCAGATTATTAATTATTGTACGCACGTATGAATGTCATTTATTTTATTCTTTATTTATTTTGATTTCTCATAATTTTTAATATGATTTTCAAATGTTAACTGTATTGTTGTAGGTTTAGAGTTAATTGTTTTCTGCGCTGGTTTCAAAAGGTCAAGTTCAAAATTCCTGTTCATGTTTCGCATTTATGCGGTAAACTGTTACCGAGAGACAACTCATGCTTCCTCTATTTCAATGTTCCATTCAATTTCACGCTTGACATTCGGCAAGTTTCAAGCGTGACTTTCGCTTGCGAAGATCGCTCAGAATGCCTTGCAAAGTTGAAGTTGATAAAAACGTTGAACCATGATTGCCTTTTTGATTAATGTTTCGTTCGTCCTTGCGGCTTCGGCACAGCGAGAAATGACATCTTACGATGTGTCGTGTCGCTACGATGCGGAGAAGGCTTCGGGAAAAAGCTGCAACATTCGAGATATCTGCAAGTCTTATTTGGATTGTTGCAAAAAGAAGCTCTATGGTTAGTCACTATGAAGTGCGGCTACTGCGATCGAATAGTACTTCGATGACGACAAGACGCAGTGCTTGTAGTTTGCACAGTTTTGGTAAAGCCGGTACTTTTATAAATGTTGTTTTTGTTTATGAAGAATAAAACAAAGCGAATATGAAGTCAAAGCTACTTCTATAGCCCGTACACAAAATAGGGGTGGACTAAATGTACGAGTAAAAGTTTACAATCCGTATTCGAATATTGTTTTTTAAGCTTGCAGGATGATACAGTCAACCAGCAAAGTCAATATATGAATATGGATTGTAAAGATTACCGTACTTTTAATCCTGCGCGGTTGTGAAAGGTATATATTCCATAAAAAATTAGCATAAAACATATGCCATCTTTTTTAAAGGTCTTTAAACCTTTACTTGCTTTAAAGTTTAGTTTTATGAGACAGTAGCTTACAAGACAGCGCTCAAATTTGGTCTGTATTGCTAGAAATTGGATAAATTGTTAAAACATGAAAACGTGTTAATTTTCGCTGTTATTTGTATCTCGATGATGACTGTTCGTGGCGACAGTATTCGACAGTGAAACATTTTGCAAATGTTGATGATCATTGGTAAAAGTTTTTGTTCTAATAAATAAGTCTTTATTTTTATAAGCCAAAAAGTTTTATACCCACGCGAAAGCCTTAAACGGCTATTAAATTTAATTTTCAGACGGAGAAGTTAGATTCGTCGACGGTAAAACATTTTGCAAATGTTGATAAATTTGTCCAGAGAAAACGCTTGCTTTCACTGGCTAAAAATCTTACGAAATAAAAAATTATTTTGATAGTGGAAAGTTGCTTCATTTTGTGCAAAATAAATTCAAAATGTGCTGGATTAAATGCAAACACCCACACAGCCATTCATAAAAACCTTTTAGTTATTTAACTATAGTTCACCAGCTTTAGTAAGTTTGTGGTGAGTTTGAGCTTAGAATGCTGTAAAAGAAGAGATGAAAATCCTCCTGATTTTCCTTTTGATTACCTCACTGGCTGCGAATATTCAAGGGGTCTAGACAGCGGCTGTCGGGCTGAAGCCAGGGCCAAACCGGCTGGCAATATTTGCACAGCTTATGTGAAATGCTGTGTCGACAAGTGTACACCAATCCGATGGTTCAAATCAAATTCTAAATATAAACCCGGATCCGGATTCTACGACAAAGAAACAGCTTGCGAATGTCCATTTTTCTGGAAGAAAATGAAAATAATTTGATCTTTACAAGTGCTTGCTAACGCAATTATATTTGCAACTTTTTAAATCTATAGTTCGAAAATAAACACATTGCTAAATCGTAGTTCTTTTAAAACAAGTCAGCTGCAATTTTATTGCAGATTGAAAACAACTTTTTGCAAACAGCTGTTGTTTTCAAATTGGCAATGATTTAATTAGGAATAACATTTTGGTAATGTATCAATCACAAAGTGTTTACATTTTTCTTATTGTTATTTAGTTGATTGTTGTTGCTGTTTATCGAGTAAAAAGTTGAATCGTGATTTTATTTCTTATTATTTTTCTGGAATATATAATAAAATGTTTCATTGATAGTCAATAATTATTTTGTTCACTGTCTAGTTTTTGAATACTGCTGGAAATTTGAATATAAAACCAAAAAATGAACGCTGTCTTCATTGCGATTTTGGCTTGCTGTATTGCAGCGGCTGTTAAAGGAAAATCGATCATGATACGAGATTCGGTTACAAGCGATATAGTCAACGATGTCACTTGTAGATCAACGGCTCAACTCACGGCTAACGCAAATACCGGGCTCAATATTTGCCTGGCTTACAAGATTTGTTGCAAGGATCGATGCAAAGCAATCGGAGTCGGAGAATTCAAAGTAGTCTGTCGGTACATGGTCGACTTTGTTAGCGAAAGTACTCACTGCCATTGTTAAATTTTGTTTTTCAAAACAATTGTGTGTTATAAATGTAATATTCCTTCATGTGAAATTTTCTGGTCCTTGTCTTTTTTCGTCTCGAAAGTCTGCACGTATTTTGCAATCAGCACGTTCCTGTCTTTTACGCGCGGAATTTTATGTATATATTTTTGCAAATTTATATGTAGTAATTGTAATAAATCAGTCAGCTGAAAATATAAGTCAGATGAAAAGTTCGTCCGCAAGGCTGAAAACAATTTTTTGCAAACAGCTGTTTTTCGAAATTCTGCTCGTTATTTATTAGAATAATAGCTACCGGGAGTTTGGAATTGTTAAATGAAAAGTTAGAGCGTGATTTTTGTTTATTTGAATTCTGTTCAGCAAGTCAGTCTGCGATGAAGTGCGCAATAATTTTCATTTTGATTTTATGCTTGATTTGCACAACGACTTACGCGTTTCCAGCGTCTCAAGACACGGCTTGCAGAAATGAAGTTGCACACAGTGGCAGTACGATTTGCACCAACTACTTAAACTGTTGCAAGCGAAGATGCGCGGGAAAGACAGCCACGTCGTCGTGCGCTGTCGACAGCGCCGGATTCAAAGCCAGTCAAACATTTTGCAATTGCGGCAAAACATGATTTGGTTTCATGGATAAAAAGATGTTATTACCACGATTTAATTCCGTCTGTTTTTTTTCGAAGCGCTGTTAGGAATATTTTACAATGTTTTAGTGCTTGAAATGTTTTTCCACTTTTTTCACTGGCTAAAAATCAGCTTGCTTGTGTGATAACTAAAAAATGAATGCATCGTTTGTAATTTTGGCTTGTACGCTCGCAACTGCTGCAAGTGGAAAATCGCTGATCAATCATGATGTGGGCGTCGACGACCAAGCCAACGATATAGCCTGCAGATCAATCGCTCAGAAAACAGCCGATGCAACGAAAGGTGTTAATATTTGCAAAGCTTACGTGAATTGTTGCAAGGAAAAGTGCAAGCACATCGGAGCGTACAAAGTATCGTGTCGCTATATGATCGACTTCGATAACAATTACACTTATTGCCAGTGCTAAAATTTGTTTGCCAAGATGATATTTGAGTAAAATGATGATTCACGTCGTTTCAACATTTTGCTTGTTACAAGAAATCTGATGCAATTGCAATTTAAAGAAGTTAGGTTCTTCCCCCACCCCCCCATCATTTCAATGACCACGACAAATTCTCGTTTTGACCCGATTCTCGATTAAGAAAGTTCATAAATTTGCAAGAATATCTTCGAAACGTGCTCGCCGAAAGTTTGTTTATCGCAAAAACTAAATTTATTCCCTGGCGCGCGCTGTAATCATTCAAAATCACGACTCGTAGTTAAAAACTTTGTGAAACTTTGAAATTTTCATTGTTGTATACGTTTGAACTACAGTGAAGTGAAGTGAAGTTTGGGCGAGTAAAGTCGATTTGAAAACAAAATGAAGGTCTTGATTTTGATTTTGATATGCTCGATCTTGGCAACATCCAACGCCAGCGCCATAATGAAGGATGAAGCCTGCCGTACCAAGGCTCGAGGATTCGGGGGTGGTAACATTTGCACGGCGTACGTGCAATGCTGCAAGGAGAAGTGTGCGTCGGCCGGAACCTACAGTACGAAGTGCAGTTACACAGGAACGAATTTCGACAACACAAACACGTTTTGCCGATGTTGAAACCGATTTTGGACGAGAAACTCATCATTTTCGACCATTTATTTGCTAGCTAAATGTGTTAAACGTGTAATTTTTGAAAATGTACTTAGATTGTAATTTTTCGCCAAATTTTGAAAGTTAGTCATCGAATTCATCTATCATTAATAAAAGTTCTTTATCCCGATTATCCCCATTGTCGTCGACGACTATAGAATCGGCTTGACTCGAGGATTGAATTCCTTGAACCAAATCGTCTTCGTCGTCGTCGTCGAAGAAAAACGATAGATCTTCTTCTTCTTGTTGATTGTTAGCAGGCGGCGCCGTCCTTCGTCGTTGAACGGACGACGTTGAAGTACCACGAGGTTTAAAACTAAAATTCGAGCCTCGTTAGCTCGATAACGAGCAAAAAAGCGAATCAGCGCGATGGAGTATAGTTGTTCAGTGACTATATTTTATCGCTAGCTTACTTTTTCTTGACGTTAATCGGCATTCGCCCTAGGTCGTCGACCACTTGCCATTGAGCCGCCGAGCTCAGTCGAACATGCGGCAACTTGGTCAGATACGGGATGATATCCGTTGTAAGAGCCGACCCGAATTTTGTTTGTAAATTTTCGAAATTGTCCATCAACTGTTGACCGTTGCGGCGAACGTTTTTTACGATGTTCAACCACACCGGCTTTCGCATGGGTCGCCAGGACTTTTCCAACTTTTGACCGCAACAACTATAAGCAACCGAGCGGCCGACCAGCGAGCCGCTGTAGACGGCCAGCTGGTCGTTGGTCGACCATCGGCTAGTGAGAAAATCTGCGTAGCTGAGCGTCGCCGTAATATCCACCGACGGCTCGACGTCGTCGATGAAATGCAAAAAATTTTCGTGCAAAAACAATGAAAACACATCGGCGACCATTCCGCACTGCTCGACGACCGATTCCGGATCGAAATTGAGCTCGTTCGGTCGCGAAAATCTTTTCAAATGAGTCGGCAAGTCGTTTGAATCGGCGACGATTCGAATTTCGTCGTCATCGTCGGCGGTCGGCGGCTCGACTCGCTTGCTGTACAAAAACTTGCCCAACGCTCGAAACAGGAGCATCGACGAATCTTTTCCGAAGGCGGTCGAACCCGATTTTTGATCGGATACGAAAAATTCGAGCGAATTTATCGCCGACCGAAGATCGCCGTTTGACGCCTCGGCGATTTGGTCCAAAGGGTCGTCGTGCGGTCGTTTTCCTTTTTTGGCGTAGGTTACATGTTTGTGAGCTCCTTCACAGTCGATTATGTTCCTGAAAAACAAAAAAAAACACAATTGACATTTGAACTACAGTGACATTATAGTTGTCAAATGACTATAGTTGTTCAGTGCCCATAGTTGTTTGTTCAGTGACTACAGTTGTCCATTGAACATAGTTGTACATGACTACAGTTGTACTGAGAATATAGTTTTCAATGAAAATACTTGTCCAATGACTTTAATTATCCAGTGACTATAGTTCTCCAATGATAATAATTGTCCAGTTGTCCAGTAACAATAGTTGTCAAGTGACTATAGTTGCCCGCTGACTACAGTTGTCCAGTGAAAATAGTTGTCCAAGTCCACACTTATCCAGTGATTACAGATGTCCAGAGACTACAATTGTTCAGTGCTTGTAGTTGTTCAATGGCTAAATTGTCCAGGCACTGTAGTTGTCCAATGACTATAGTTGTGATGTAAACATAGTTGTCCAGAATTACAGTTGTTCAGTGACAATAGTTGTCAAGTGAGTATAATTGTTCGGTGACTATAGTTGCTTGTTCAGAAAGTACCGTTGTTCAGTGGTAATACTTGTCGAGTGAGTATAGTTGTCAAAAGATTAGATGACGCGTGAATATAGTTGCCCAGTGAATGTAGTTGTTCAGTGACTATAGTTAACCGGTAACTGTGGTTGTCCATGATTACAGTTGTCCACTGAATATAGTTAGTTATTGAATGTTATTGTCAGTACTACAGTTGTCTAGTGAAAATAGTTGTCCAGTGCCTACAATTGTCCATGACAACAGATATCCAGCGACTACAGTTGTCAGTGCCATAAGTTGTCCGATGACTGAAGCTGTTCAGTGACTAAAGATGACCAATGACTATAGTAGTTCAGTTTAAAAGACTGATACGTAGGTGAATAGTTGATACCTTAAGACTTTTATCAAACAGGAATGCGAAACCGGATTCAGGCTGATCGAGCAAATATTTAGCTCATGGCGCACGTCTATGGGGAATAAACGCTTCCAATTGAACTGCTCACGCGCTTGACTAGTTTGCGAATCGCTGCAAACGAAAACGACCGGAATTCTGATTCGATCGCGAATTCGTCGCAGAATGGTCCACAGAGAATTCGGTTGTAACACGAACGAATACGGAAATTCCTCGACGACGATGATTTTCCCTGAAAACGGCAAATTTTCGCCGAAATTCGTCGGCGCCAACTCCAAAACGGCGCATTTTTCGGCTCGTAAGAGAAAATCGGCGAAATCCTTCGTTTGATTGCTGTGATTTATTTCCGTCGTATCGGCGCTGAACGTTTGATAATTTTGCCCGTTAGACCATTCGACCAGGCACAAATTTAGTTCTTTGGCGAGAATTCTAATCGTTGCCGTTTTTCCGCAACCCGATGGACCGATCAAGAGCAAAAACTTCGACGTTTTCGTGCAGGCCAACGACGTTTTCAACCATTGTTCGATTTCGTTTTGTTTTTTAAAATGAACCGCTAAATCGGCTTTCGATCGCGGTTCGTATTTCTTGACGAACGGAACGAACTCGGAGTCGACGCCTTTTTTGTTTGTCGTCGACGGTTTCGGGCGATTTGCCGAAACTTTCTTCGTAGGCGCTTTTCGCGCGGTATTGCTCGACGAAGGCGTAGGAAAATGCGAAAAATCATCGAAATCGGGCGCTATCCATTGACTTGCTGACGATTTCGCCATTTTAGCAGTGAATAATTGCAAACTGTTTGTTTCAGCTTGTACTTGGCGCGCAATAAAAGGAAATAGCATGTAGTTTTGGTGGAAGTTGAATTTAGCTTGCTCATCTAAACTGAAGAAAGTAAGGCTTGCCGCAGTTCAAAAATGGCTAGTGGCTACTGAGTCCAGTGGATAGTTGTGCATTAACTATAGTTATTCAATGACTGTAGTTGTTCAATGACTATCGTTGTTCAGTCGCAATAGTTCAATATTGCCGAGCAGGCATTTGCACTTGCGGAGAGTTGTTGTTAGCAGACAACTGGCTATAGCTAGCAGACAACCACACATTAGCAGACAACGTGGCCCCGGTGATCGCTGAGCTGTATAGCAAACTATTGCGGCCGCAAAAAGAGCAGACAAATTTTACCTGCGCGTTGATTGGGAAGTTTCCCTTCTCTTTTGAAATTTCGCATCGATTCTCGGAATGGAACGACGAGATGGACGGGCAGAGAAAGAAAGAAAAAAACTGGATTTTTACGTCATCTCGCGTTCAATTAAATTTGTGATGTAACAACAATGCTCCAACAGAACCAGTATTGACACAAAACTAAACGCGCTCGCGATTCATGGCGAGTAACTATAGGCGGCTGTCCGTCGTTACTGACAGACGATGCAAGTTAGTTTGTGTAACGCGCTTTCGTTGTATTTCTTTGAAAAATACTAAATAAAATTTTACAACAAAGAATGTCTTGTTGATATTTTGCTCTTTATTCAAATGCCAGCGACCGATTATGCTTACAAACTGCTGCGAAACGAGGACGATGAGAAAATCTGCATAGAAACCTCGGAGGTAAACGACAAGGAACTCGATTTCGATGAAATTCTGAAAGACACTGTTGGCGAATTTGGTCGTTATCAGCAGTTCTTAGTTTGCATATTATGCATACCCACTTGCTTTTTGAGCGCCTTCGCCACGTTCGACATGGTCTTCATAGCATACACTCCGAAATTCAAGTGCAGCATTGATGACATGAAAACACATCGGCTGAGCGATAAAAAGCTGCTGGTTGATGATAAACAATGTTATTTCTTCATCAACAACGGTACATTCAATGAAAGTAAACAGTGCGTGAAATTTCTCTACGATAAGGAATATTTCCAAGAATCCATCGTCACACAATGGAATTTAGTTTGCGATCAAGCCTTAGTGGCCAGGACCATTATCAGTCTCATGAACGTTGCATTCCTGATAGCGGTCATATTGTATTCCTACATACAAGACAGATACGGTAGAAAGAAAGCGTTCTTATTCAACTTGGTGCTATTCTTATTGGGCAACGTAGGATCGATCAATTCCACTAGCCCTACCTTGTTTACAGTCACAAAGTTTATCGGTGCCATTAACTTCATGTGGAGAATCGGATTCGTCTGGTCGCTGGAGTTCGTTGGTCCGTCGAAGCGAACACTGATAAATACTATATTGAGCGTGCTGTTCGGTAGCGCCAACGTTCTATTAGCGCTGATTGCTTATTTGACGCAAACGTGGACGCTGTTCGGATTTTGGATCAGTGTGCCATTCGCCGTATTATTCATATTAGCGTATTATCTGCCGGAATCGCCTAGGTGGCTGATCTCTCAAGGAAGACTCGACGAAACGGCTGCGATACTTGAACGGATGGCGAGATGGGAAGGTAATCAGATTTCACAATGAAGAAATCAAGCATGCAGCTTCGAACCCCAGAGCCAGTCCTGCATCGCGCCTTTATAACCTCTCTTGAAGACAAGTTTCAAGGTTTGGCTTGTGACTAACTTTATTTTTCAGGTATATCTTTGGACGCTGTTAAATTACGATCTCAACTGCGATGCATAAAAATCGATGTGGATGTCAATGTCGGCTTGCGAGATTTCTTTCGAAGCAAGAACTTGATGTACAAAAATATTGTACTAACTTTCGTCGTAGCTGCTGCGAATCAGTTGTACGTTGCATTGGCTTTTGATAGCGAAAATCTTCATGAGAATTTCTACATCGCTTACGTACTACAAGCTATCGTCGAACCACCAGCGACATTTTTAAACTTGTGGCTGCTAAATAGATACGGCAGAATTCGACCTTTGAGCATATCGCTTTTTATCAGCGGATGGTTCTGCTTGATCGCTTGGCCAGTTGCCAACTTGAAGCTGGTGCACTACGACGTTGTTGTATTAACTTCGCTGTCACGATTCTTTGTCTGCTCATCAGTTGCAATATGCGAACAGTTGGGAAGCGAACTTTATCCGACTATCGGCCGAGGAGTCGGCATGGGTTTTAGCTACATCGTGACAGCCATCTGCAACATAAGCATTCAGTATATTATATACTCATCGAAAATATGGATATTTTTACCGTTGTTGATTATGGGCTTTTTCACTTTCATAGCCGGATTCGTGACATTATTTTTACCCGAAACCAAAGACAAATCACTGCCGGACACCGTGCAACAGGCCACAGAGCAAGGGTCGGTCGGTTGGGATACATTTAGGGAAAATGTGAGTTTCTCATTCAATAGCCATAATAAATGTTCAGCTTTACGGGTTGATAAGAAGGTTTGATATGCTTGTTGTAATTGTCACTTAATTTATTGCAATTAAAAAGGATCAGTCAACATTGTTTTCATTTTTTGCTTGCGTAAGAGGCTCTTCCTAGAAAGGAATTCAACATACTACTATTATTTTGATTGTTTGAGCAAGCTTTTCATTGTAGTTGTGCCTTTTGACCATACAATACCTTGGTTTTTTTGACTTTGACCGAACTTTACTACATTTTTAAAATTTCATTTTACTGAAATTTTCATGTGGTACCAGGAGCCAATGGAATATTTTTCCATTTCCTGAGTACTTCTTGTATACAAAGTCGAGTTCGTTGACAATAGCGCCAAACACCCATTCTTGTCAAAACATGAAAATGCCCTATGACTCATCCTTCCTATTAAATGAAACGGTGTTTTGATGGCAGAAAAAAACTGGTCCACGCGTTTCTATCCGAAAATTCCAACGTTTTTTTTCGTCCGTTGGGTTTTACAGACGACAAACTTTCTATTTGATGGCTATGCTTTTGAAGTGGGAGGCCGTGAAATCTAGTTCGTATATTTATTTCTTCGGTATATAGTTGGATAAATTAAGTTGTGTCATCGGTATTTGAAAAGTTTTTTGGCAAGCGTTCATGTGTGGTGCTGTCTTTACGCAATGATCATTTTAAAATAGTAAATTCGAAAAAAAAATTACAATGAATTTGTATTTGGATTGTATTACGTTGTTAGTTATTGGTGCTCACGGCTCATTGAGACAGAAGAGGTAAGAATTATTGTACTTGTTCATCAGATGTGTGAACCTCAACGAACCAAAGAACTTGCAAAAACCTATGGACACCACTCCCCCCCGCTGAATAAGCACACCCTTCCCTGTAAGGTTGCTTGCAATACTACTTTCGCGTATTGTTTTCCAGAGATCTTGTTCCTTTTCGGTCTCAACCCATTCACGACGGCGATTGCGTGTCGAAATGCTTGGAAATGTTGCAGAACAGCGTCAACAAGAATTTTCCGCAGTTCGGCGATGTAGAAACAAAGACAGCCGAACCGACAGCATTCTTTGACACTTCATTGCCGCCAATGTTCGAAAAGTTTTGCACGTGAGAACAATACGCAAAGTTTTATGCGAATTGCAGAATGGCTAAACAAAAATCCTGTTTGTTTTATTTCAAGTCAAATATATCAACCTGTTTCAAAGTGTGTGAAAATATGCCCTCGCGATCTGATGACCGATATGCTAACGAAATCGTTATCATTTCTGGAATATGTTTGCATTGATAATTATCAAGGTGAGTCAACTGTAGACTTGCAGAAATGGCTAGCGAAACAACTTTGCTTGTTTGCAGATATAAAAGAGAATCTACCCTGCGTAGTGAAATCGTTTACAGACGGAAAAACGAAGAACTGCAGCGTCGAATACGATCATTTAACAATTACTCAAGCAAAAAACGATCCATTAAAGAATCCTGTCCAACCTGGAAGTCGCGGACTTGACGAAGATCGCGCAGCTATGATGGACGAAAATTGCAAGTAGAACATGCTCAAAGTAACATGTATCTGAATTCAGCACTTTTTTGCTACTTTCAGAGCACTGGTTGGATTTGTAACGTGCACGAAATCGTTTGCAAAGAAAATCTGCAATCAAAATTCTGCGAATATAGTTCAAGATTCTTACTCGTTATCCATGGAAATGTCCGAATATGTTTTGCATTCGCTCAATGTTTCCATATCTAGTTCGTGCCAACAGTTGAAACGAGATTCAGGTGCAGCTGCTGTAAATTTCTGTACATTCAGTTTTGTATTATTTTCTTTTTGTTTGTCGATTTTTGTACATAGCTTGTACTTGTGAATTACAGATTTCATCGTTTCGATTACAAAAAACGTTTTGAAATATATACAAAAACAACTTTGCAAAAATGGCTAGTGAAGAACTAAGAATTGAGCATTTATTTAGTAAATTTTAGCTAATCTGGACAAGATTCCATTTCAAAAAACCGCCATCCGGGGTAAGGGGTATCAATTTCTGCAGCTAATTGAAATCAAAACAAGTTTCTGGCAAAATATTGGTTCAGCGGTGTTCAAAGAACTAGCCTGGATTTTTCGCCAGTCAATGAAAAGTAGTTTCAACGAACGATATTTTTGTTTTATAAAATGGAAACTTTACGCTACAGTTGTACTTTGTAACCGTTAAAATGGCAACTGCAAACTTATTGGAATGCGAAATTTGTAATGAAAAATGTCGATTTTTGAAAAATCTTCCATGTCGCAAAGATCATTTTTTATGCTTGATTTGTTTGAATATTTTGAAGAAATCGAACGGAAATGGAAAAGTCTATTGTCCGTTCGACAGGGAAACCGTAACGCTGCCGGCCGGCGGGGAAAATTGCTTGCGTACGAAATTTTCAGCAACTCTAAAATGCGAAGATTGCAACGAAGAATCCATCGTATCGAATTGTTGGTGGTGCAAAAAATGCGAAATGTGTATTTGCAGGTAAATCGAGTAAAAAAAAACATAATCTGGGTCGTGGCTTGCGCTGTTTCATGCTATATTTCGTCTTTTAGCTTGTGTTCGATGAAAAATCACAAATGTCACGTCAATTTGTGTTGCGAATTTGAAGAATTTCACATTGTTAAAAACTGCATTAAAATCTTGCAGCCGTTCACAGTTCCGACGCAAGAAATTGATTTGCAAATTCATGATTTTTGTTTGCGGCTTGAAACATCGTTGAAAAGTCATTTCGCTTACAGCCGAGAATGCAACGACCTCCGGAAAAATATGGAAATCGCTTTCGGCCAGCTTCCGGCGTACAACGGGCCGATTTCGATGAAAACATTTACGAAGGCGTTGCCGACGATTTCCAAACTAATAAAGTTCTACGACGCTGACTTAGCAGCGCCAAATGTTGATTTATTGGAAAAAACACCAGATTCGTTGACTTCGGTTGCAACATTGACATTTCCGGACGCTGATGAAATCGCAAATCAGATTCTTGCATCGTCGACTCAGCAAGGAAAATCTTGCAGCTCGATTAAAGCTGCAACTGGCAACTGTCTAAAATGGGATTACGAGCAGGTCGATGTTAAGTTTTCAAGCCCCGCATCTTTATGTCCAATTGCCGACGGATTACTAGTTTTCGACCGAAAAAGACTGTACAAATTCGATTCTAAACTCAATAAAATCGAAGATAGATCGTGGAAATCGGGCGATTTGCTCGATTTTCGATTTCCCGTTACATCGACTTACTACGCCGAGAGAAAATCAGTTTTGTTGATATTGATGAAAAATAATAGCGAACTCGTTTACGAGGCGAAAAATTGCAGCATCGCTGAGCCGATTAAATTTTTGTTCGATCTTCCGCCATTGGATAATTATTACAATTTCGCAGCGCCTCGATTAATCGCAAAGTTGAACGACGGTCGATTGGTTTGCGCAAGCGGCATAGCCGGCAATTGCTACATCTGGATCAAGCCAAAGAACTCTTTTGAAAATGGCTTGTGGAAGAACGCCTGGTACAGCAGCGCGCTTGAGGAATTCACTACAATTCATCACTTGACCGGAGACAGCGACAAAGAATATCTGTACATCGAATCCGATAAGCACATGTACGAATTTTGTATGACCAAGACGAAAACGACGCTTGTGAGAACTGTCAACATTAATCGCAAGCTGCAGACGAATTTCCTTATTTTGAATAAGCAACTTTACTATTTCGACATTGCCAGCAGCAAACTGCGACCATTTCTGAAAAATTACTCCGAAGAGGTGTCGGTCGATGATTTGAATTTCACAAATAAATTTATCGCATCAGCTATGGACAAATCGATCTATTATTTGAATCTTGATGGAAGTTTACTGAGAGGGGGCAGGATTTGATTTTGTATTCGCAAGCTAGTTCGAAAATATGCTAAATACGTCTGAAATGATTAACAAATCATCCTAACCCGACAATCATCCTATATCAATTTTCTATTCTTGGACAAAAATTCAGGCGGAATACTTGTTTTTAAAGTCGAGTTTCCGTCGTTTTCCATGTGACATCATTTCATATTATTGTCGCTAAACTAGTTCTTTGCTCATTTGCAAAAAAATGCGCAAGGTGTAGGTAAATGGAAACTCGACACTTTGTAGATAGGCCAGTTTAAGATTCTTCATAAAAGTTACCTACTCTTGTTTGAAACAGTCGACACTTTTGTTGGAATACTTTTTTGTACCGTATCAGGTTTTGTACTAAAATTTATTTCGAAAAATGGGTTTCATCGGAAACTTTCTGTTATTATCAGTGTTACCATTGTCGATAGTTGGTAAGCATTATTAGTTTGGAGAAAAAGCAAACAATAAATCGGATAAATATTGTTTTATTTAGCTGATAATCGTTTCGAACAGTTTGTTCTTTCCGGGCCGATCATTTCACGAGTAAACAGGTGAGTAATAAAACAGTTATGAGGGGAGAGGGGTGGGGGTAAGTTTGGAAATTTGATATGGTAAGTAGTTGTGGTATACAGTCATGGGTACTAAACAGTATGGTATGGTTAGGGCATAGTTTGGCTACAGCACAGTGCGTAATAGTACCCTGGCTGTATGATTTATTGAGCATGGTTCCTGTACAGTCTAGTAGTTGGTACACACCTACATACATATTATGTGACAGATGTCGAATTTAGACAGGCTGCTGGAGGTGGCCAAATTATCACTGGTCAAGAATGCATATTGAAATGTTTCGAATTGATGGAACAAGCCACAAAGAAAAATCTTCCGAATTTCGATATCGACAAAAAATCATCGGATAACTTCGAATTTTTCAACGGTTCCCTGTCGTCCAACTTGTTTGATACCTTTTGCACGTACATCATTTTAATATCACATGCCAATACTTTTCGAGAAGAGCTTGTGTATTTAGCAAGATATATCAGCCGATATCTGATTGTACGAAGAAATGTCCGATAGATACTAAAAACACCGCAACCGAAGCGCTTCTGAAGAGCTACTCATTTTTCGAATATGTTTGCGTGAGAAACTACAAAGGTGTGGGGAATGTTGCAAAACTGAACAACTATCGCTGACGACTTCCGTTGATTTTCAGGCGTAAAAGACAACTTGCCTTGCTTGCAAAAAGTCTACAACCAAAGTCGCACCGACTGCAAGTCCCAATACGACTACTTCACTATTACGCAAGCTAAGAATCAACAACAGAAAAGCCAACCTGATCAACAGAGGTTTACCATAGTGGATGAAGAGTGCAAGTGAGCAAATCGAAAGATAGGCAAACAAAAATGTTGCGCCAGATGGCTGACTTGCGATAAGATGAAACAAATTTCCCGCCTAGCCGAACCGTTTTTGGTGCCACTTTTTGTAGCACAACCCTACACATTTTAGATCTATCGATGGTCTTTATCAGTGCACGAGGAAGGTAACCGAGAAAATCTGCAACGCTGATACCGTGAATATCATTACGGAATTCAATCGCCTATCGATGGACCAAGCTGAATCCTTATTGAAAGTTGTGAATGTCACCCTCCCAGCATCTTGCAAGCAAATCGGTCTAGATTTGGGCACATCCACCAACGCTCCAGGCGAAGTGACAACGAAAGCGGCTACAAATATCTTTATGTCCAGCATAGTTTTTGTTTTGGCAATCGTGTTTGGAGTCGTGTTTTGAATTATTACTCGAAAGCATACTGTAGAACTTATTTTTGTTAAATTCTTATCGGTTAACCTTGAACCTGAATATCGTTTTTAGTAAATGAGACAGTAAAATGACAAAACAAAAAAAGGCTCGACACTGTGCGATGAAAATAAAAAACAACTCAGTCTTTTGTGTTTTGTGTTTATAGCACTGAAAGTTCATTTATAAACAAAATAAACGATTTCCCCAGGCTCTAAAGTCGACGTCGCTCGATTGCACCTGTGCTGCGCCTTAATGCATGTTTCATTCCACTTTCCTGTTCTCCCTGTTAAAACCAGACTTAACAATCATTATAAATTTGATTGGAATTTTGGCAACTTACTCTAAAGTCCTTTCACAACTAATACTGAATAAAAGTTCAGTAATCCTAAAGGAAAGATTTACAATCCGTATTCAGATATTGGTTTTCAATCATGCAACATGATACAGGTAATGGTTTGCTTTCTACCATGAATCAAAACACGTTCAATCCGCATCTGAATATGGATTGATAATTTTAACTTTCGGATTACTGTACTTTTATTTCAGATGTAGTTGTAAAAGAAGTATAGCAGACAAAAGCTCAAATCTAAGTTGAGAAATATGACCTAGTGAATGAAACAACTTTGACGGAATCCCTCAGGGCTTATCCCTTTTGTGCCTGTTAAACAAATTCTCAGTCACCTGCAACTGAACAAAAATCCTCCGAGCTTTCTTTCGCTGCAAGTTTGTCATTCAAAATTTTAAACTATTTTCGCTAACAGCTGATTGTTTTTAAAAACTTTCCTGTGTGAGAAACTGAAAACTAGAAAACTTGCGTATTATTCGTCCTCGGAACTTCTCATCAAGTCGCGAAACCCTTCCTCACTGTTTTTGTTGCCGTTCTCGATGTTGTATCGAGTTTAAAAATTTTTCTCGGAGTCATTCGAATTCCTGATGAATTTCGAACGGAAGCTACTTTTCTACGCTTGTCTATTTTTGGGTACCAGCAAAGAATTAGTTTAATAATGCGAATTTGAGCTCTTGTTTAAAATTTTTTTTATTTGTTTCCAAGGCCTGGCTCATTGCATTCGTGCCAATAATCGAGGTCATCATTCGTCGCAATGTTTCATTCAATGCGTTAACACATTCCACGAAAATCTTCACGAATCTCTATCCGAATACGAAACCATCGACAAAGTTCACGGGATATCGTTGAGGACGTTTCTTCGAAAGGCGGATGCAGAAGACTTGCAACAATTCTGCTCGTAATGCATATCAAGATAGATGTAGTCTAATGATTAACAAAATGGTTCCCATTGGGATCGGGGCTAACGCACTCTAAGTGTTAACGACGCTCTAAGCGTTAACGCGCTCTAAGCTCTAAACGTAAGCGCTCTAAGCATAAGCGTTACTCGTTGACCACACTTATGCATTAAAGTTAACACGCTGAAAAGGAAACAATGTTGTCTGGAGGATAACAATGATTTTGACTTTTTCTGCAGAAGCATTTACGAACCATTTTTGATATGCATGACCAAATGCCCAAAGACTTTGGGCCGCGATTGGGGCATCTGGGATTATCGTGCTTTATCTCACATATGCATGGACCATCTCCACGGTACGTTTGCATAATAACTAAATTTCAATCGCCAAATTTATGAATGATACGCTTGCAGAATTCAAAAGCGGCATATCATGCTTGAATGCGGCATCGGCTGAGACCGACCAAGAATGCGCGAACGAATTGCAAAATCATCAGCGATACTTTGATTACGTCGAAGATTATCTAGATACCAGGTTGACCGATGATCGAGCTGGTGAACAAGTGTCTTCGATACTTAGCAGTTTTTGCCCGTATGTTCTTTCTTTTGTTAAAAAATTGACATTGATTTGTAGCATTTGCAGCCGTTTTTCTAGAACAGTCAGCGATTTGATGGAATGCGAACGACCACTATTGGAGAACCATTGCACTGTTGATATTGCCAGAAACGAAGCCGACTTGATTTACATGTTTTTGGGAACTGTTCAAAGTAGATTGTATGCAGCAAAATTGATGCAATATTTCCCTGAAAGTTGCAAGTCGATATACGATCAACATTTCTTCGGCGCCCCAAAGACCTTCGAATATCCGGAGTCGTAAGCGGATTTGTATTTGCAACATGTCTTGCAACAATTACTGCCATAATTTTACATAATACAACTTATGAGCTTGCACTTTTAGCCAGCTTCGATTTCGCTGTTCCAAGCATAAGTCAACGCTCGCTAGTTTTGCAGCCATATGCAGCCAACGTGTTAGCTTACTAATTTTTTTGCAGACGAGAAGAAACAATTGTTGATTCATCGGATTCTTTAACATCGTCGCAATGCTTTACAAGTTGCGTTAGCGAATTTCACGTTAGAACCGAACTAGATTCTCCTAAGTTCTCGCAAATCGACGAACTTCACGGATTGAATCTGCGTCAATTTCTTCGCAACAGCAACGCGAACGAATTGGAGCACTATTGCAAGTGATACAAGAAAGAAAACGCGCTTGCTAAATCGATTTCCCAGCACGATTTTCGTTTCAGATACATTTACACGCCGTTTTTGAATTGCATCGTGAAATGTCCGAAGAACATCGGCAGAGATTGGGGAATTTGGGACTACAGAGCATTGACTTCGATATGCATCGACCATTTAGATGGTAAATCGTGAAATCAATAAAGCGTTGCGGGAATCGTGGTTGAGTTTCAATGCTTGCAGAGTTCACGACGAATTCCCAGTGCTTGCGACGAATGGAAGACGACAACAACATCAACCAATGTCGCAGCGAGCGAGCTGAACACGCTAATCTGTTGAATCACATCGAAACCGATTTGCAAAATCCGACCGACGAAATCGAGAGCAAGTTGCAACGATTTTGCAAGTAAGGTCCAAAAACAAAATTTAACTGCTGGCTTCAACGATTTCGAGCCCAATATCGACGATTTCCGTTGAACTGTAGTTCGCTGGAAACTTTGTTGCAATGCGAACATCCGATCGAAGTAAAGCGCTGCGGGGTTGCAATCACAATTTTGGAACAAGATTTGCATTACATGTTTCTCGGACAAGTGCAAAGCCGATTGCACGCCGCCGATTTGGATCACCGATTTCCTGGCAACTGTCGACAGACGTACGAGCGATTTCTCAATCCGGCCGTCGGGTGAGTTTGATGAAATCTGAAGCGAATGCCGCCGCTGTCACTTGCTGTTTTTCCAGCACCGCGCCGAGGGGAAGTCAAAGTCAGCATTCGTCGCAATGCGTCATCGATTGCGTAATCGGATACAGAAATTTCACTCATCGAAAGCAGTTCAAGCGATTCGATTTAGCCGACAAACAATACGGAGTCGACTTGCGGCGATTCATCCGCAAGACTTACTCGGAAGAACTTCGAGCCTACTGCAAGTGAGAAGTGCTTGCTAAACGCGATGGCTAGTGCGATTATTTGTTGTTTTTTTCATCTCAGCGAAGCTTTCACTCCGTTTATGGCTTGCTTGACGAAATGTCCGAAGAGCATCGGTCGAGATATCACGTCTTGGGATTACATAGCCTTGACTCACGTCTGCGTCGATTATTTAGATGGTACAATTTTCGCCCGATTTAGAGCAAGTGGTGAGCGAAAATTTGTTTCAATACATCTCACCGGTATTTAGAATTCGCCGAGAACAGAGTTTGCTTGGAACGGATGGAAGATCCGAACGTTTGCAAAAACGAATCCGAACGACACCTGCAGTTGTTCAACGATTTGCAGATTCAAGTCGACGATCACTTGTACGAACCAAATACGGGTTCAAGGTTGGAGCACTTGTTAACTGAATATTGTCCGTAAGTTACAGTATGCTATAGTGGCTCAATATAATCATTGCAACTATACATAGTTCATCAAACATTGTAACTTTAGTTCATCAAACATTGAAACTATAGTTGATTAATCATTGCAACTATTGTTCATCAAACACTGCAACTATTGATAAATCATTGCTGCTTTGACTGTAGGAAGCTGCACGATTTAATCACTTGCGAAAAACCATTGATCAGCCAACAATGTTCAGAATCGGCTGCCGAATTGGAACATAAATTGATCATCATGTACTTGGCCACTGTCAAGGGGCGAATGGTCAACGCCCACTTGGAAGACCACATACCCGTAAACTGTACCCAACTGTACAACCAGTTGGGTGAAAGCGGCGCAAGTCGATTGTTTCACAGCGTCTTTTACTTGCTAATCATGTTGTCCAGTATTATTTTTTGTTTCTTTTAAACACTTTCGGCTCGGATGTAAATTTCGCTTGAAAAGTTAGATTGAAAGTGGTTGGTAGTAAAAAATCTGATTGTCTTATCGATTTAAAGACAGCAGACGGTGGAAATCTTGTTTTCGAACGCATCTTTTGGGAAAATCTGAGAAACTTGAGAGTTACAAGCCAATGTTCTGAAAACAATGACCGCAATCAGACAGCTGTCTATAATTATAGCCTTAATGGCTGAAAAGTATTCGATGTGCAATTCAATGGTTGTTAATTATTTTTTTCTTGAAACGAAAATCAGTCGAGATTATGACGAAAATGGAAAAATATAATAACCGGTAACTATCTGTTTCCCTCAAAAAGCATCAATCATATTTCGTTTGTTGCTGATAACAAGGTGATACGAAAAGGATATATCCAACAGCTATAGTTCAACTATAGATTTCCCTCGAGGATCGAAAATGGCAACCGAGTGATATTATAAACGAACATTAATGTCTCGCAGAGGCTCAACATAAGCGATAGACAGTGGCCAGCTAGCTAGCTAGAAAAATGAGCTAGCTAGCAAAAATATGTTCTTTAACGAGAATTCAATATGTATACATAAGCTGCCAACAGCGAAATCGTCACCAAGCCTCGACAGTACAGTAGGCGAGGGCGAGAGTTAGAAATTTTTATGAATTATTTAGTCGAAGCAATAGGCGAACCATAGTTGTGTGCCTAAGGTGAATAATGATTCCTTTATCGAGATATTGAAAAAAGTGCATGCTAGCGAAGTCGAGGAACGGAAAAAGTGCCTCGTCCAACGAGGAAACGAGCGACGGACCGAAAAAAGACGATCGACAGTAGGAAAGGCGAAAAAACGGCGAAATGGCTCGATTTTCAATAAAGACCTACCATTTTCTTGCCTTTCTGATCATTTATTATAAAATGAGATATATAAAAATATTCTCGAAACAAAACAGGCACCTAGAACAAAAATCTTCTTCGGAACACGACTGGCTCGTTTGACGTATATAAATTTAAAAAAAAATATTTCTCATAAAATTTACATATATAAAATGTACTGTATCGTAGTTCAACTAGAAACAGAAAAAAGTAGAGAGTACCAATACGTATAAAACTAATATATCGTACTCAATTATATCAGAAGATGCGATTGTGTCGACCGACACCGAGTAGTGCTCAGTCGAATTATCGTCTAGTCTTTCCGGTTTGTGCTGTCTCTTCGTACTGAGGAGTTCTCGTTGAATGAGGGTAAAAAAAACCGCTGGCCATGCGAAATATATGGGTAAAAATGTGTTTTTCTCGCCGGTTCCAGAGTACGTACCCAACGCATGAGCCCCGATTCGAAAAACATCTATTCAACCAATTCTCGTCATACAATCGGACTCGGGTAACTGAACGTAATACGTACGCTCAACGGGCTATACGCCGGCTCCGAGACCGCTGCGCAAATAGATCAATAGACGCAATTTTAGATTATAACCCTTCTTTTCCTCGACGAACTCTCATCTGCCGTTCGGCCGGCGTTTCCCCCGGCTTAATTGTCGATTACTGTGACGTTTTATCTTCCGTAGACATTTCTCTCTCTGTCTCTCTCTCGCTCCCTCAATATTTCGTAATAAAGCTAACGGATGAGCGTATTACGAAGAAAGGATTTTTGGTCCCGCAATTAGCGAAAGCTAGTTTGCAGCGGAGACTGGAACGAAGATAAGAATAATCATAATAATAATAATAATACAGAATTTTAGTTTCATAACTCTTGTACGGGTACTCCGGGCGCGGTATAAGTGGCTTTGTGAGATCGGGCCGTCAATGCCATGTCGTCTTCTTTCATGAGGAATATCGACAGACCGTAAATGATGCTGTGGCTGATCGATGGCGCGAACGCTAGGAACATGAAGATCGGCGGCAACATCGGATCGGTGATGTAGTGTTTGGGTAGGAAACGAGCGATGAAGAATGGGAATTGTAAGAACGGAGTCAATAGGATGGCGAATATTAAATATCTGCATTTGAATATACCCAACGATTCGAACACGATGGGCGCGTGATAAAATATGGCCAGCACCCTTACGTAAGCGTAGGACGTCAGAAAAATCGGTAGCAGTATACCCAGCAGCACCAAATACGCGAGAAATTTAAAACCGGACGAGTGCATACCCCACAGACAGTGATAATATTCCGGCTCGTAGTGAACGATCGACCCGTTGGTCAGGCACGGCAGGCCCAATGCTATGCCGATGAGCCAACTCAGGAAGCATATAATCGACGGATGCAGTCCGAACAACTGATCGTAATGTATCCGCGCGAACGTCAATAAATGTACGCCGGCCACGCTCGTGGTCATGTAGAAGCTGACCGACCATATGGCGCACGTTAGGAACGAATGAAATCGGCACCAGTGTTCTTGATTGCGAAACAGGCTACCCTGATGATAGATATTCTGCACGAATAACGGAATCAGTATCGCGCACGCTAAAGAATTGGTGAACGCGAGATGCCCGATGAAATGGCTCGATACGAAGTTGCGAAATAGTTTCTTGATAACTACGTACAACAATACGGCCAAATTTAATACGAATCCCAGCGTAGCGAAAGACGCGAAAATAATAACGAGCATGTGCCGTTGATCGTCGGTGAGCTTGCTGTCGGTGGAATTCGTATCGTTGGCGATGTAATCGAAATCGGTCGACGATATTTGCTGTTGCAGCCGACCAAGTTCGCCGCCGGCCATGTCCGAATCTTCGATCGACACCAGATAATCTTTCGTGCCGCCGGCTCGAACGGACTTCAGCGTTGAGACGCCAATCTCGTTGTCAGTTAGCGACATTTTTTTCCTTATTACCGTTTGATACGAATGACATTCATCTTTCCAGGTTGTATATTCTAAATTGAAATTTCACTTTTCAAAAACCCAAACGCATTACGAATTGATGTTAATTTTCTAAAAATAGAACTGTAGACAGTGTACGAAAAAAATAATACAACGTCAGTCAACGATATACATAGTGGTAATTTTAAAACTACGAATATAAAAATTTTTTTCACTTACGTCATATATATATATATCTCGCCCCTCAACGACTAGCGTGGTTCTGTCACCAAGCGCCCGAAGCTTTCTCGTCGTCGTCTATTCCGACTACGGTTGGCTATACGCGCAGCGTCTACGAACCGCAGCCTATACCCGGCTTGCGCTTTATCCGTCCAATGCGAATGTGCTTACGGGCCCGTTGTTCGTGTGCTCTCGGCCGGGGCTATGTTGTTGTTGGATTGACGCTATATTGATTCGACAACGTTGCAGCGTTCACTCTGATAGATGCGAGCCATCAATTAAACAATGCATTATAGTCGCTGGCTCCGGTTCACTTCTTCGAGATGAGCCGGTGGAATATTTGGTTCTAGTTCTGTTCTATTTTGTGCTCTTTTTGAGAAGATCCAGTGATGGCGCGCCCCTCGTAAATTTCTATACGTTAAGATTTCGATGAGACAGATATCTCTCGCTCGTATAACCGCCTTATCTGAAAGACAAAAAAATTTAAGATAGACATATTTCTAAAATAACGGTTTAAGCTGCAACAAACGCAATTAATTTCGTTCTTTTTCGGAGAAACGAGCCACTTTTTTTCCGCTCACTCTAATTCGACAAACGAAGCTAACCAACGACTCTCCCTCTCTCTCTCTTTATGCTCTCGCGCTGGCCACGCGCGGGTTTTCGAGGCGTCAGTAGGACTAAATTTAATCAATCTTTTTCGCCCGTTTCGGTTAAAAGCGATTTCGCTAAAGGCCAAATTTAATTTCCTGGAAATGTCCCGGGCAGCGAAAAAATAAGTGTGTTTTTCGTTAATGAAAAGTCACCGCGCACTCGAACATGCGTATGCGAGCACCCATCCATACTGTAACCGTGTTGAAAGAGATAACTGGCGAGGAGAACGATTGATAATATTTAATTTTCGACCGAGGGAGAAAAAATAGTTCAGACTGAGTCGATCGCATTATGGTCCGATAAAAAAAGAAAAAAAAGAACAGGAAGCGCGCATACAGCCTGAATGAGTAAACGAAAAAAAAATCAAATGAACTGAATCCTCCTGACGCCGTAATCTCTCGCAAAACTATCGGAAATAAGCGCGTTGCGCTTTCACTATTCACCTACTAGCTACTAGCCGATTTTCGCATCGGTGCCCTCAACTCTGCCGGAGTAACAAAACTTTCGTCGGCAGTCGTAACACAACTGAACCGGCTGCGAAGAAGATAACAAAACCGCCAATCCCATCGGCGAAACGCTCGAATACGATGATTGATTGGTATCGCCTTTCGCCGTGAAACCACGAGCAAGCTAGCGAGGCTTTCTTCTTTCGTTGGCGTTTGGAACCAACGTTTTGAAAAATATTTCGCATTTCAAACAACATACGGTGGCTTGTTATTACCGAGAGCTTACATAAAGAATTAGACGATTCGCTGGCACCGAATCGTTCATTAGAAAATCGCGCATCGAAGATTTCTTCGGAGAACTAGCCTATCTTGCTCTCGTAATAAAACTTGCGCCGAAAAGCGATAAATCAGCCGAATAATAAACGCGACTCTCCTCGCAATTTTTCATCATAACTTACTGGAAAAAAATTACTTTTTACGATCAATTTGATTTTTCAGCTAGCAAACACGCTAAATTCGCGAGAGCAGTCAGTGTTGCTTTTTTCGAGTAGGCTTACCCTTCGCGAATCCATCGTTGGTGCGAAGTCACTTCGAGAATATAATTAAAACTTGAAACTAAGTTACATGTACTTCCGCTGCGCTGACGATTCGACGTTCCGGTTAGGCTTTCGTATGGGCTTAGCTACGCCCGTTGCGGGTTCGGTTGGTGTCGCTAGCGAGGCACGAGGATCAATCAACTCGAGTGTCGAGAAGGATATTTTCGTATGTAAAAATAGCGACAAAAAATTTCAATAGACATTAATTACTTGTTACACGTTCTATTTTAAATGACGTCAGTATCAGCATTGAACGAAAAGGTGCATTGATAAAAATTATACATTAACGAAGTCACGTTCACAAAAATGAAACTTGGTTTCGCATGATTTTCGAGAGTTGATTATTCAGGCATTTATTTTGTCCCGTGTCGTCGAATTGTGCAATAAATTATTCAAGCTTTTTCTGAGACTGGGCGTCTCATTTTACGTGCATTATCACCTTTTGGATTTGTAAACGCTCGAAAGTTTGCGAAAACATTTCCCATTGGATATTCATTTTTTTGCTTGTACATGTTTTGCGTACAATTTTTTTATTACTAATTAACTCCCTCGTGGTTCATTAATAAATATTTTACGTTTCATTCAAACGTGGGTTTTTTCTTCAATAAAATTACAAGTTCAATTAAAAGCAATCCTTTTTTGTAATATTTTTTTACATGAACTTATCACCAAGCGATTTGTTCATAAAAAATATGCATAAAATTTTTAGGCCAGTGCAGTTTATAGTTGAAAGAAAACACGTACTACTGGAGTTTTTATAACACATAACACAAGCACAACATCTCCATAATTTGTTGTAATGACCTTTCACCTCTTGCATGTGAACTACTAAACTCTTTACTGGGTGGTCTTGCTTGGATTCTAGTACCATATTTGGAATACCCATTTCTCTTATCTTTCATTCTTCTTAGTGTAATTAGCTCACTTCCATTAGGTTATGTTTTTTTGTCATAACCCCCTCCCCCAAATGTCGCAACAGTATTTAAAAACAGTACTTTTTGAGACCACTGCTACAAACCACTTTGGGTTCAAGATTTTTTTTTATGAATAGTTTCCACTTAAATTTGCAGCAGATTAATATGCAATAGACCAAACTTTCTAAAATGAGGCCGATTGATGGAAGCCACGTATGAAATCTATAAACCGATTCGTGTTTTGTAGACGTATAGTCATTTCACAACTCAGGCTATATTTTCTTTCAGATATTGAGTTTTAATCATGCAGGACGCTGCATGCAACGGTCTTCTGTCTCCCTGAATTTAACCGCATGCTCGAAAATCAAGATATGAATTAGGAATATAAGTGTCATCTTTTTAATTATTTGACTTTTCTTCACGCCGCAGTTTTGAAGGATTTTAGCTTGCTACAGATTCGAGACAGTCACGATTTTCACGCCATTTCTGCTTTAGATTCTATCGTACATTTGTATTTCAATTGTGCTGCTGAATACTCGATAGCACTTTATTAATTTCATATCTTTTAGTGAATAGTATACAAGAACACCGTCAGTAAATAAAGTTGTTCATCAAGTGCATGTCAAGTGATGTTGGCAGGTGAGGAAATTTGTTTTTGAGGGATTCTAGAAATAGCAAATCATGAGCGACAAAAACGTGTCGCGTCCTTATTGGACATTCCTAGAAACAATTTCGTCTATAGGGGAGTAGATTTGATGAAGGCTTGGTTCTCCAAGATGCTGCAGTAAGTCGCGGAAAGCAGCAGATATAATCGAAAATTCTGTTCCTGAATTTGTTTTTGTGACATATTTTTAGATTGATTTGCTTTGCAAGTTAGTACAAGCTATGTCAACCATGTGGAACATAAGCGTACTCAGCATTCTCTAAATGCTTTTAAATCTTGCAAATAAATTCGCATCTTGTCAGCCCTGAGCAAAAATTATCTTCAAAGTTTTTCTGTTTACATGTAAATTTACCAAAAAAACATATAAAAAGTCCAATTAGCTGTTTTTGTGAAAATCTCGCCTTCAATTATTCGTGACACAAATCTATGACAAAATGATGAATGATGTAATTGTCTAAGTCCTGCGGATTAAAAATAAATTTCAAGCCTCGCCTAGCTTGAAAGCGTTGCTAATTAAGAAAACAGAAAAATACGTTAATTATAAATGCTACACTGTTTAAGTCCATTTTTCCATTTGCCATTTAAATGAAAATTTCTCATCGAAAATATATTTGCATAAAAGCACAGGATTACTGTATTTGAACAGATTTAAATGTTTAATAAACAAATAAAAACTCTTCAATAAAAATTATGTCAAATTAGGTCAAGCAATTTAGGTCACACATGGTCACCGATCGGCGACAGGTTATAACCGTTATTGTCGTTTTCCAAGGGTGAATTCAACGGTTCCGAAAGAGTTTTCATTTCCAATATGGCCAAATACTTTGCATCGTTATCGCCCGCCAGATAGTAAGACCGTAGTCGGCTTTGATTTCTTCCCGCGTATTCCGAATTACCGTAGTCCGTAAGCAGCGGTTCGACGGATTCGACTTTGACCAAACAAAACAGACGCAAGAACATTTTTCTATACTTTTGACAGTACAACAAGTAAATAATGAATGTTGTGGACGAATTCAAAATCACCAAACAATTCGATATATCGGTGGTCAATAAGGCGTGCTTGGATACGTTCTCCCAGAATAAATCCGGTTCGAACGCTTCCCATATGTTCAACACGAAGGGCATGGTATTACACAAGCCGAACATTACAGTGACCACTATGATCATGTGCGTGGTTCGCTGTTGCATCAAGGCTCGTTTCGTCAGTGTCTGCCTCATCCTCCTTGACCGCTGTATTCCGCGGAACATCAAGATGTTCAACACTAGCATGGTCAGGAACGGTCCGGCGAAGTGCGTGATGAGGTAGAGCGTAGTAAAATAGATGTGATAGTACGAGTTGTTCTTTCTCAACAGTTGAACGACGCCGAATTTCGGATCGGGTTCGAACTCCCAAAATCGTATGAAGTTGTAGAAAAACGACAGCGCCACAATCGAAGCCTGCATTAATCGGGTACGATGCGTAGTGAAAAATTTACGAACGCAGAACGGATGACATATTGCCAGATATCTTTCGATGTTGATCAATACGAACGTCCACACCGAGCTAGTCTGGCATATCATGCTCAGCGGATATAGAATTAGCACGATGTAAGGATATAGGGTTTCGAGTATCTTATGCGGTACGGCTTCGTTGAAGCTCGGAAGGCCGAAGACCGGCGCCGCGAATAGTAACACCAGCAAATCTATAACGCTCAATCCAGTGAGCAGCACGTTGATGGACGATCGCATGGATCTCCTCGAGAATATTATCATGGATATGATATTGCCGAAAATTCCAACAATGCACAGCGTGAACATGATAAGCGCAATAGTGAAGGAATCCGTATGCGTCTCTTCGTCGAAGAATTCCATCGAATAGTTATCCATTATTATCGTATCGATGTCCGTCATATTCAATGTAACTTCCATTCGCAACAAACGAGCACCATTTAAGTGCAGCGACTGAACGAAATCGGGTTGAAATCGAAAAAACACAAATAAAACGTTTCAAGAATGAATGAATGTTTCAAGAAAAAAAACCCAAAATATATTGCGCTCTTCAACAAGTCTCGAGATCAGGAGGAAGTTTGTGAAAAACTATTTGCAACAAATCGAAAAACAATTTGCAAAATGACGCAACCAGGTCTTCGAAATGTTAAATTAAAAAATTGCGACTGAAATGGGGACTAGAAAACGACTCTCTTTTGATACGTAATAAAAATCAACACGAATTTCCGCTCCTTTTAGCAAAATGTGACATCCCGACGTAGATCTTTATCCTAGAACAGCGAAAGATAAAGCAAAAAAAGTAAACTAATCCATGAAAAATGTCGTGGATGATGTTCGACATGGATTTTGATTAGAGGCGATTATGATTTTCCCACAGTCATTGCAAATGAACCGCTCAAATCAGAAGTTCATTGACGATTTGCTCTGACGCACATGGCATGTACACTGTGTGAATTCACAAACGACATGTTTACGAGTTGGAAAAACAAAATTCGTGTGCTGAACGACGACACAAAGGGCAAATTATAAGCCGACATGCGGAGTGAATGAAAGGATAGACAGTGGGCTTAGATTTACAACGTGTAAATAAAATGATATCGCATTGAAATGCAGTTATGGTTCACAGGCTCTGATCACGTAAGCGCAAAAAATGCTTTCATTTTACTATCATGAATACGCGATAATGTCAAACACGACTATGACAACCGTCCTAGAATAGAATCCCAATTGAGATTTGTATTTTAATTGGAAAAGGATTCAAGTTTGCACGGTTAGGAACTTCAGTTTTTTTTCATCTACAATTCCATAAACTCACTACCTAACTAATTTTAATATGCATAAATTACATGCTAACTTCTTCAACTATAGACCGACAGTTAAATTGGATTAGGTTATGAAAGTGGTTGAAAGTACAAATTTTTTCCCTGGAAGCGTCTCGGAGAAAAACATTTCGGTCGATTTTTCGATACAACTCAGAAGAAGGCCCGAAGGCAAATTCGCCTAAATCGAATTATCGTGAGAAGAGCAGTCATAAGTCGCGCTAGCGGAAAAATTATTCCTCAACTATAAATACAACTGTAGTGTAGAAATAAGTTCCAGATTGGGAAAAAAAACTCATAACCCATCTCATCTCAAAAACTCATCTACCCCGAGCCATGCCGCGAATAACAAACAGCGCTTGATGGGAATGAAAATGTTGAGAAATAAATTTATTCCTGTTTTTGACATAGAAAATTCGATTACTGTATTAAAAACGAATTAAACGAAAGAAGAAAAAACAAAATGTTTATATCAAAAAGATTCGATTTTGGAAAGATATAAAACAAATTACGAAAATTCGGGAAAATTTGTTTATGTCGAGTGAAAAACGAATACGAAAAAAAGGCGAATCGCCCAAGCGTTAAAATCAACAACAAAAAAGAGAAGAATATGTGTGATTAGTAATTTTACGCTTTTGTTGTTGTTTCTTATAAATAAATTTTTTTAATTATGTTTTTCGAAAATTATTTTTGGTCTAAGTCCAGGAAAATAGTCAGCTCACAATGAGATAGTGATTGAGCGCTTCCGATGCCAATAATTTGTTTTTTCAACTCACTCTATAGTTCCAATGTGAATTCATAAAACATTAGCAAAATTAATTCGAATAAAAATATTATTTTCAGTGTTTTTTATTCTATTTTCATTATTAGTAACAAGTTTTAATTAATAAATGCATGCATGACTTACGGATTTGAAATAGACGTAAGTTTGCTGGCTAAGGCGTAAATTTGTCGCGACGATGTACGTGAAAGGAAATTTGATGAATTATTTTGCGAACTATAGTTCAAATAGCAAACGATAATGTTGATGAATTTTTGCAAAAATACGGAAGTAGTATCAAGTTTAGCAAATCCAATTTAAAGAAACCTATTACGTAACTATTACATCCAAAATAATGAGCAATATCTGTTATAATATGATTAGCACAAGTTAAAAATTGGAATCATACCGAGAACTATAGTTGCTGTTAAATTACAGTTGCAATGGAAAATATATATTTGAATTCATTATATAGATGAATTTTTCATTAAAAAGCTAATTTTGCCATGACTATAGTTGAATATTCCTGAAAGCTATATAATATTTCAGGAAATCTTCGCATTAATTATGCAGCTTCTTAAACTTTTGCATTGACACTATAATTAAAATAGGAAAATCTTTCTGTGCTAGCTGAAAAAGTTGCAATTTTGCGAACATTGAAGCAAATTTTTATTATTAGCCGATGAAATTAAATGCAAAAATAGAAACTGGAAATGTCATAAAATGTAAACTTCTTTTTGCAACGTCGATGTTTCGTGAAAAATGAAAATTTTGATATTGTTGCACTGTAAATCTAAATTCTAAATTCAAATTCTAAACTTTAAATTTTTTACACCTAATTTGAGAAATAGAAACCTCCAAAATGTCGTCCGTAAATAAAGAATGTTTACAAGTTTTATGTCAATGTCTGCATTCTAATTTGCAAAATATTATTTTTAAATTTACAATTTTTAAATGTCAATGATTTGTCAAAAGTTAGACAGCTTGAAATTTTATAACTTAATGTCTGATGTTAATTGACTTCTTAAACTTCGCAAGTACTTTCACGAAAGTAGAATCAAAGTGATGCTGAGATTTACAATCCGAATTCAGATATTGCTTTTCGAACATCTGTATATTTGTTCCAACCATAGTTGTGAAAGGACTGCAAAAATGCCAAATGTAAAAGCTATCAACAGTTTTTTTGTTTTGTGACGAAAGTAATCATATTGCATGCTGTCGGGGCGCAGAATTGTAGTCCCCACACTATTGCAAACTCGAAATAATTACAGTAAGAAATCATGTGCAAGCATGGCGGAAACCCAATTAATTGAACCACTTAGACTTTGCAAATGCTTCACCTAGTGTTTCAATCATATGGACCATTTTGTAACGTGTAAGTGGTTCAAAATATGTTTTCCGCAGTAGTTGCACATCATTATTACTGTTTTTTTTTTGAATTTGTAACGGTGAATGGACTTTAGCTACATTTATTCGAAAGTGGCCTGAGGCTGAAATCCGTCTTAGTGTAGTTTTAATTCGTTTATAATTTAACGCATTTAGCACAATATTTTTCCATTAATTCAACAAATTGTTGGCTATCTTTTTTTGGACGCGAATACAGACGTTAAGATACATGACGACACATTGAAATATGCAATTACGTTTGTAATTGCGAAAATTACACAAGACAAGTTGGACGAAAAATGAAATTGTAGACAAGAAAAGCAAATCTCGAGGCTGGTGTCCCGTATGAAAAACGGCAGCTCTTAAAAGCAATCCTCCAGTAGATAAAAAGCTACCTTAAAGCAGGGCTTCAGTAGATGAAAAGCAACTTAAAACAACCCTTCAGTGGGGGAAAAGCTTCAAAACAGACCTACAGTACAAAAATAAGCAACCTCAAAACAGCCCTACTGCTTTACTGTACTTTTTGGTGATAATGTTGATTTTTTTTTACCATTTTTGACTTTTGAAATTAATTTTATGTGATTTTTATATGATTTGTTGCGGAAACTAAATAAATGTAACAATTAAAATTGTTTCTCTCTGTCACTTTTTCTTTTTAGGATCAATTATGGAAAACGGGAAGCACAAATTTCCAAAAAGTACAGTAAACTCGTAAAAAAAACGTTTCACTGATTTACAGGCGTCGTGGCTTCAATTGCAAAGTTTTTAGCATTTTGAGCCCTTTTTCGGGAATTGAAATTTGTTATGCACGTGAACAAATAAGGCAGTAAGATGAAAAACTTTTCTAAAATCTTGGTTACACGAATTCGATGATTCAACAACCTTACGTAGCTCGATTCGCGTTCAAATGGTGTACAATATTGAAAAGATTGCAGACGAGTTGGAGAATGAGAATGGACGATTATTATGAAGCGGAAGTTTGGCGAACGGGAAACCCAATTCATTGGATACTGATTGACCAATGCCGACAAATTTTATTCGAACATTAAAGAAACAAAAGAAACAAAAGAAAGAATATAGAACTGTGATGTTATGTGATTTAATTAATTTTCTTGTTTGTGATTTTGTGTCATACCATCAGGCTTGATGCAGAAATAAATAAATTAAAATTTAAATGAAAAATGTTTCGATACAAAAAATTAAAAAATGCTACCGATTTTTAGTTTGCCTGAATGAGCTGTATTTGTACACTGAAAATTGTGGGCAAGCATAACCTCGTTATCTCGTTATCTGTTTAGGACTGATGCTACATAAAAAGTTGATAGTAAGATAATTATAGGCTATTGTATCTTCTTTCGATCCATGTAAAGAAACTCTTTATATCTCTAATAGTAAATGAGCAGGAACAATGTTGCGAAACACATGTTTTTTGAACAATTTTGATATTTGGAATGGTCCTCGAAGATCACTATTCGCCAAGTAAAAAAAACGAAGCCACTATGTTTCTTAGAATTTTTTTCTCTACATGATAAGCTATTTAGATTTTAATTCTAAGATGGGTCCCAAGCAATATTGGTTGAAAAAAAAAGTGATATAAGAGTATGTTATTATTCAATTTATTATGAGTGCATGTTTCATTTCTTCCTTAGTGTTTGTTACATAAATAATGGACCAGAATCGGCTGGTTCTAGCTGACATAAATTCTTTACAAAAAAAATAGATATTTTGATGAACAGCATCATTTTAAGTAATTTCACAAATGAACTGAAAAACTGTTCTTGGTTACGACTGATCCAAATTTTCAATTCATGATACTTTTCAAGTCTGTTTCCTAGCGAAATATGATATTTAGCCATGAGTGTGCGGTAAACAAATCACCTGAAAATACACCTGAAAAAAACAGTTGAAACAATTTCATTAGAGGTCAGTTACAACTCGCAAAACTTCACCTTTGTTTTTCCAAGGTGATGTTCGTCATTTCTTCTTTTATGAGTAAATATTTCTTGCAAGTGGAACTTGTCCTGCTCTCTAGAGAAATAAAATATGAATTATTCTAGTCGTCATAAAATAAGTGCATTCTGAAAAAGTATCGATAGTTAATTTTATTAACTCGAAATCATTACAGCCATCGAATTAACTGTGTTAATTTCAATTTCAAACTGTTCCTTACAATTGTTGTTAACTGTAATTCTTAGTCGAAGAATTTTTCACAATGAAAAGCGTTTTGTTCTTGATAACAACTATAGATTACTGTATGTACGCCTGCAGATCATTGGATTACAGTTGCAATGCATCTTCGTGCAGTTTCGAAAGGAACTTGTATTTCTTTCGACACGAAAGAGCCTTGGACCACTTGGATTTCGAGGAATTTGTTTCATTGCAAATGGACTGCTTCGACAGGTCTGAATCAGCATATGATTTCCGATACAACCAACAAGATGATAAACAGGCTGTTCCGATGTTTGGCTGGTAAGTTGATTTGTTATAAATTTCATTTTTCGAGTTTAAATTGTTACCAAAGAGTATCACGACAAACGAATAAATCGTAACAGAGATTTGCTTTTATTAATAATTAAGCGGACATTCATTTTCGCAAACACCTTTGAGTTCCTCTAGCCGGAAAAAAACATTAATGTTTGCACGAAATCTTGAACCTTCAAGTAATAACGGTTACATATCATCTTTCTTGAGACGGGCTATAAAAAAACAGGAAATAAAAAAAACTGTGATTTTGTTTCGACTGGCTATTAGCTGAATTTCCATGCCTTTATTTCTGCTAGCCAGAAGCAAAATTTTCTTTGAAACCTATTTTATGATTCTTCAGTTCTATTGTAGTTCTTCAGCATGTTTCGACTCAGTCGAGTTCAGAAAAGTTTTGTGCCCCATAACATGCATATCATGAGTCATTTTTGGATTTTACCTTTGCTTTTGTGGTCCAATTCTCAAACTGTATTTGCTCAATTCGATTCCGATGAAAATTGCAACTTCGACAACAGTTTGTATTTTTTTCGTTATCAAAGAAACTTCGACGAATCTAGTTTCAAAGATTTTGTATCGATGCAAATTGAATGCACGATGATAAATTCAAACAATTTTGATAGTCCGGACAAGTTAATTGTCCCCATATTTGGATGGTGAGTGATTAAATTTTGTTTTACAATGGCATTTAATCAAAATGGGGGGAGGTGGTTGGAGGTTTGGTTGAGGAAGCTAAAAAATCCTGCACATATTTAGCATTTAGACAATTTTATTACCATTGTCATTCTTAGATTTCGCCTACTTGAACATATGATTTAAATAATCACAGTAATTATTTTAATAGTAATTACAGCGAAACATCCCATGATATTTTAAACAATAAGTAAAATGTCTATTTGCGCACAACTATTAAAACTCGTGCCAGTTTCTAATCCTTAAATGTTTTATGGAATTTTCATATTCTTTTTTCCTTTTTTTATTATTTCACTGACCTTTTCATGCTTGTGACGTTTTGCTCAAAATTTAACAGTTTTTTGCTTTACTTTCACATTTTTCTTTTGCCTCAACTGAAAATATTCATCCGCTGAAAATGTCTCACCTGTAATTACTTTTTTTTCACGATCTGCAATCTTTGTTGTTCAGATTCGTAGCACGATTTGTTACTCTTACGTAGATTCTAGAACCAAACATTGTCACTTGGGAAATTTGATTTTTTTTCTTCTACAGTTCTCACAATAG
Organism: Prionchulus punctatus; assembly: GCA_034698125.1. Lineage (NCBI taxonomy): Eukaryota > Metazoa > Nematoda > Enoplea > Mononchida > Mononchidae > Prionchulus > Prionchulus punctatus. The sequence continues at coordinate 16,200 of JAQGBA010000188.1, read as the reverse complement.
ACGATGGCTGTTATTAATTTATGTTATTTTCTGCGAATTCATTATGCAAATAATTGACATTGGATCTAATAAAAAAGATTTCTTCTAATAAAGGTCTTTGAGGAAAATAATAATTAAGAAATATTTTTTGAGAGAGACACAATGTCGCGGTTATGTTTGTGTTTGCGCCTCTTGACTCAGTTGACTTTCGATGATAGTTGAACATTGTTTCAAATGATAAACAGACTGGCTAAATGGTTGATTACTACCAGAAATTAGTTTTTCTTTCGCTGACCACTTGCTATTATTCGTACGCAATTACGAACCCGGTTAATGTTGTAACATTGGCCGGTGTTTGTAATTTTAACGAAGCCAAAGTTTTCACCGACTTGCTACCTCACTATTACAACTATCGAGAACTTTTGGAACCCGAGACGATGGTGAATTTGTCTTTTTATTCGGCCAACGAGTCAACGATAAGGTCTATTGTACTCGATTATGGACAAAATTTGCAAAATGTAACATTTGCTTACGGCATTTTCGAAGGCGCGTTAACAGTAAATGAGTCCGCGAATCATCCGGAGGTGAAGCAAATCGGTTTGTTCTCTGGGTGAGTTTCATGTTACTGAAGGTCAGTTAGACAGTACAAAAATATTGTCAGAAAACATATTTGACAACTTGCTATGTTATTTTTTGAACCTAAAAATACCTTAAGAACTTTATAAATGTCACGAAACGTTACAGTATAAAATTTTTTTATGCGATTCGAAGCCCTCCCATATCCGTAAACATTAAGTTACACCTTAGAGTCAAATAATTTATTGTTTTAATCAGTCGATGATGCTAACAAGCACCTTGTTTATAGACATAACAACATTCAAGAAACTCTAAAAAGGATTTGTTTTAATTGCTAACCTTGTCACAAATTAGGCAATCTTCATTAAAAATATCTCTAACAATTGACAGTAATTACGACCAGACACGACTTTTAGCAATTAAACTTAATCAACAACCAACTATTTTTGACTGTGAATATTTTTAGGACGTTGGTTTTCCCATTCAACCTACCGGGTATCAAAGAATTGCACTTTTCCAGTCAACTATTGGTCGACGTATTCACGGGAACAGTGAAACGTTGGGATCACCCTTCGATCGTTGCATTGAATCCGAATGTGACTCTACCGAAAGAAAATATCAAAGTTGTGGCCCGTCTGGACGCTAGCAAGCACACGGAACTGTTGACCGGAGGATTGTCGACGATGAGCCTACCATGGTACCTTACGCGAGGAAAATTCGACGATCCGCAAATCTCGCAGAATCTCACGTGGAGCCAGACCTGGAAACGAAACACGTCCGACATGTTTTTCGTAAAGAAGACCGCTGGACTGGCCGCGGTCATTGGTTCCATTCCGTACACGATGGGTTACGTCCATGGTCCAATGGCTGTCCAGTGGAAGTTGCCGGTGATAAGCGTAGTGTACAATTTGGACTATTACAACATGAGCAACGAAACATACGAAAAAGCCAAAACCTACATGGCTTGGATTGATTGGTGGATCGACTTACTGATGGAGAACGGCACCAAAAATGTTCTCGTATCGGATCAACATTTTATGGGACCAGCTTCGTATCCATTTTTTACGTTAAGTTACGTCATATTCAATTCGACGATATCTTCGCCGGAATACTGCAAGCAGCTAGTGGAGCTGCTACTGTTTATGAGTTGGATCCTAACGGATCCACTAGCTAAACAGTTGACTTTGGAAATGGACTTAGTGCCATTGTCAGCTAAAGCTACTCAATTGATACAAAATTCTATTCTGCCGAATCTGACTTGCGCCAGTCAGAAAATTTATGAAGTCGTGAAATCGTTGATCGTGAAAAATCAGTATAACGATACGGTTACAGAATCGGCGCCCATCATCGAAAAATCGACACTAATCACAATCATAGTACCGGTGGTTTTACTGGCTATATCGTTGATTGCGTTGTATTTCGCTGTACGCCGATATCGCTTGCGGCGCGAAGTTAACGCCAAGAATTGGATGATATCCGAATACGAGATAAAATTCATGGACGGCGATAGTAGAATGAGCTTGTATTCCTTGAGACAATCGACTGGAAAAATGGTTTCGAATGAAGCTAAAAAGAAAACCAAAGTGTGGGAATTTCACTGTTCGTCTTCGTGTCGTTACCGTGGTAAGGATGTCGTACTGTTCAAGAGCGGTTGTATCCGTAATCCATTGACATATAAATACGAAACATCCAAAAGGCTATACTACTTAATAAAATCGATGAAGAGCCCGCATACGGCGGATATGATCGGACTTTTGGTTCAAAACGGTGTAATTTATCACGGTTACGAGAACCCAGGCAAGGGGTCGTTACACGAAATCATGGCTTTCGCACCGTACGATTTGAATGAAGATATCAAATATATGTTAGCCAAGGATGTCACCAACGGTGTACTGTACTTGCACAAGCACGGCGTATTACACGGACTTTTGGATACATGGAATATATTGTTGGACAATAATTGGACTGCGAAAGTGGCTAATTGGGCTCATAATACTTGCGTAGATTTCGAAGGTGATACTTACCTGATGATTCCGTTGCCTCATAATTTCGACGATCTAACTGACGATGAAACTTATAAGAGATTGCTGTACCGACATCCCGATGTGCTAGTTGGGAAAATACCATTCTTCGAACCGAAACACGATTTGTACAGTTTCGCAATGATCCTAGCTGAGATATTTACGAGAGAAACGCCGTATCAAGAAGCGGCCGAAGTGGCCGGCGGCTGGAAACAAGTATTCGATGAAATTTTGGAAAACAGGAAAATACCATTCACAAGACCGGACATACCATCGGCCATCAAAGATTTGGTGCAGCAATTGACTCGTACGAGTCCTCAAATCACGTTCGAAGGTGTCCTTATGTACTTGACAATGCATCAGCCGACGAACAAAGGAATCATCGATACTTTGCTAGAAGCCATGGAACATTACATGCAGAACTTGGAGGAAAAAGTAAGCCGCGGTAAACATTCACAAGAAATGTTCTGAGTCATTAACGTTTCCTTTCAGGTTCAAGAACGGACAGGAGAACTTAGCGCAGTAACGAGCAAAATGGAGAACCTTCTGAACAGCATGCTACCAAAGGATGTTGCGTCTCGACTCCAAAATGGTCAACCCGTCCAACCACAGTTTTATCAGTCGGTCACCATTTATTTCTCTGATGTAGTGTCCTTTACCACCTTATGCAGCGAATCCACGGCATTGGAAGTCATCAATTTTCTGAACAGTCTTTACACCATGTTCGACAATATCATCGAACAGTACGATGTCTACAAAGTCGAAACCATTGGTAAGAACATATTCTCTTATAATTATTGCTTTGAAACATGAAGAATCTTGGTTCGCCAATTCAGGTGACGCTTACATGTGCGTTAGTGGATTGCCGCGGCAAAACGGAATTTTGCACGCTGAACAAATTGCCAAAATGGCGATAGCTCTCGTCGAAGCAACAAAGTCATTCGACATCACGCACAAACCGGATAAACAGCTTCAGATTCGTGTTGGTGCTAACAGTGGATCCGTAATGGCCGGTGTGGTTGGCGTTAAAATGCCGAGGTAAACCTTTTACATAACCAACACTCCCGACATCTCTCGCGAAGTCAATTTTGTAAACGAGTCCATCTTTTCCATCGACATTGCTCAGTTGGAGTCGAACCTACAACTTTTCAATCTTCGGCCAGGAATCAAAGCCACTAGACTCGTCATCCACCATCGATTTAACTTAACTTTCATTAATTTGCTGATGTGAATTATCTTGCTCCAGGTAGGGTCAAACCTGCCAAATCTTATGACCTTCAGCCAGGAATCCAAGCCACTTGACTAGTTACCCCTTTTAAAATTAACTTAACTAACTCACTATCCATGCATTTTCTGTTTAGGTATTGTCTTTTCGGAGATACCGTAAACACAGCCAGCCGGATGGAATCCACGAGTTTACCCAGCCGTATTCAGATAACCGAGTCTACTGCACTTTTATTGGAAAATTTCCCCGATTTTATAATAGAACAACGCGGCGTGCTCGAAGTCAAAGTAATAAGAGAAAAACAGAGAGAAAAAAAAGAATTTCTTTCTCGTCAACACTTCAACGCATTGGCGTAACATGTAAATTGGATATATTATGTTTCAGGGAAAAGGTATAATGAAAACGTATTGGCTAAATGGATTAGCGGGAATGTATGGGCGCGAGAGAACGAAGACTAATGAAACACAATTAACTGTCGTGTGATCGTTATTTCTTCACCATGTCGAGGAAAAAAATTAATCATGTTTTTTTAAACCTGTTTTCACGTGTAATAAAGTATTTATTTTGAGTTACATAAAAAAGTTGAGTTTGTCCTGCAACGTGCGCACTATACAGTAATATTTAAAATTTAAAAACGATTTGCAGGTTCATAACTACTTACATCAATTTTACATGTTTTTACTGTCTAAAAAGGTGAAAATCGGCGGTTAATCTTTTTGGAGCAAATTTTTGCACGATTTCATGTTGTAAAAACAAATTATGGGCGAAGACGACGTGAAAAAACCGTCGAAACCGATTCTGAAACGAAAACTGCCGAAAGCCGAAACTGAAGATTCGAAAATCGGCTTGACCGTTAATAAAAAAACGAAATTAGGCCGAAAAAAAACGCCGATCCGATGGGAACGTTTGTCGCGAGTTAAACCCGACCCGGTAGCCGATCGCGATCACGAACGTCATTTGGTCGTCGCCGCTACGAAAGGTGTCGTGCAACTGTTCAACGCCATCAAGGGTCATCAAACGGACGTTAACAAGCAAATCGGTGAGGCGAAAACCATTCGAACGACGGAAAAAACGTTGAAATCGTTGAAAAAAGACAGATTTTTCGATAAATTGAACAAAAAATCGAAAACGAGCGTTAAAAACGAACTTTCTAAACCTAAAAAGCTCGACGACGATAAATCGAACGATTCCGGCAAAAAATGGGGAGTTTTAAGCGACGATTTCTTAACATCGACGCTGGCGGAAAATCCGGATCCAGATATTGAAGAGGATTAAAATCTTTGTGCTTATTTAAATTGTTTCATAAGCTGAAAATTTATTAAAAAATTGTGTCGAATTCCATTCCAATAACTATCAGATTATTTGGTTTCAACTTTCGCAGAGCTGACCGTTAAAGGATTCAGATTCAGGTTAAATCATTAAGATCTGATGATTCAGAGCTAAAATCGTATTCAGTTTCATTTAAAATAGTTGTTTGCACAGCGCTTTGCGCCTACCTCAATCTTAAAAATCTGTACATGAATACTATTAGAGTATTAAGAGTATTAAATTTAATTTTGGACGACTAGTTTCTTCAGCAGTGTACATAGTTGTGTGAAAGTACTGCGATAAGTCCTTTCACGCTTCTGCGGCTGGAATAATAAATGTACAGTGTTGGGATTTGCAATCCGAATTCAGATACTGATATTTGAGCATGCGGTTAGATCCTGTATCTTCCTGTATGCTAAACACTCGATAGCTTAACGCGAATTGGAAGTGTTACCTTTATCATTACTGTGTATTTTCACCCAGCGGAGTTGTGAAAGGATCTAAGCAGAGACGCGACCAACGAGATGAAAGTGAATAATATTAAATGTTCACCTCGTGAGAAGTTCTTGTACTTTTTACTGATAATAATGCAAAAATCAAACAATTGAACAGTTGTTAGCATATTTACATCAACATGTTGCGCCAGCTCTCAATGTCTTGCACAAGTAACTCCTTCACGCTTCTGCGGCTGGAATAATAAATGTACAGGGTGTGACATAATGATCTGCTCCCCCAGGAAAAATACTTCCCAAATAGCTAGACCATTTTTGAATATACCATCTTGTAGAGAATTCCATTCTGCTCAGTCTGCTACAGAGCGGGTTTGGTACAAGGTTTTAAAAATCAATCTAAAATCTGATTTTTTTCGATAATTTCAATGACGATTTTTGAAACGACGTTCGTTCACTATAAAGCGCCATGCATGAAGGCCAATGCGACTCAACATTATTTGAGAAGCAAATATTTGGAGTTCTGGGGCAACGATTTGTGGCCAGGAAATAGCCCTGATTTAAATCCGACTGAAAATCTCGGTGCAATCGTTAAAGACAGAGTCGAACTTCTCATGCATCAAGAAACGGGAAAAGGGCGTTATTCAGAAGAAACATTGCTCAAAAATGTGAATATCGTCTTGCATGATTTGGAGTTTGATGAAGATCTGTTTCAAAGTTTATTATGTTCTATGTCAGAACGTTTGAGACAAGTTAGGGAAGCAGAAGGTGGTCAAACAGAGTACTGATGTAGGTCTTTTTTTTTTAATTTGAATTTTTCGATTTTTTGAGTGGCTCTTGGTTCTTCTGCAATAAAACATGAACCGCTGGTACAAAACACACCATTCAACGCAGAATTGAATTCTCTACAAGATGGTATATTCAAAAATGGTCTAGCTATTCGGGAAGTATTTTTCCTGGAGGAGCAGATCGTTATGTCACACCCTGTACAGTAATCCCACAGTTGGGATTTGCAATCCGAATTCGGTTTTCGATGAACCTTCGTCCAATATAGAAACTAAAAATTGTAAGTTTCTGTTACAATGAAGTGAAATCAGTAACAGAAAATGTTAACCCTAACAGCCCTGAGCCGTGGGAAATAACACTTCCAAGTACTAACTGTCGTCATCATTTCTGTTGTAAAAAGGTCCTATTGGATAAAGCCACTTCCACATAAAAAGAACAAGCTAAATGCTTCCACTTGATAAGGTGTTGGAGTTATTGCGATAAAACACATTTATCATAAATATATATCAATTGGCAGTGGATATCTGATTATCCCCTTGATTCCTGGAGCTCCTTTGATGCGGTGAAATGGTTAAAGTGCGGCTTGTATTCGAGAGCATGAAAGTGCACTCCTATTCCTATAGATCTAGTGTGGTTTCAACGCTTGTAGTGGTATTTTTGTCGCTTATGTCAGCACTTCCTGTCTGCTGCATGCTAACGTAAGTGACATAAAGTAGACAGTGAAACTGTAGACGAATGGTAACAATAATATAGAAATCTTGCTGCCAGATATTTGAGATTTTCCTAATCTATTTGTGTTTTTTTTTCAATAACATTTTCAGTGTTTATGCTGTTGGCTGCTGGATTTGCATCGTTCTTTGCAAAAAGTGCAGTTGATCTTTAATTTTGAATTCGTCGAAATTAAGAGCACCATTTTTCATTACGACGTGCGTGACAAATAAAAATTCTTTAATTTATTTTAAAATTATTTATTCAAGACGTTTATGATCAAAGTCCAAACATCATCTTTATTAGATTCGCTTTCTTGTTTACGTTTGGCAGTTGATGATTTATTTTTAGTAACACATTATTCTTTAAAAAAAATTAAAAAATCTTCCGGAAAATGCCGTCAAGGTCAAATTAAAATTTATAGTTGTAGTTACTAATTTAGTAAATATCGTCATGATATAAACTAAAATACGTTTTGGCTAATAGCTTCTGAAGATAGTCAATAAAAAAGTGTTGTAACTTCATTAAAGTTATTTGCTTTTTGTTACTTATCTGTGACAAGTGATCAATTCGAAAAAGTTACCCATAAACAACACGAACTACTGAATAATTCGCAATTTTATTTATCTTATTGGTTTCTATCTATTCAATTTCTTCATTAAACGATGGCTTAATTAACAGGTGAAAACTGTTTGAAACAAAAAAAGAGTCGACGAAAGTTAGTTGATTAAAGATTATAATATGCTGGATGAACAGCATTGAAAATTTCAACTGCGTAAATCCGCTCAAGGATTCGCGACTAGTTTACTGTACGTGTTCGTATACTTGTCGGGGTCTCGAGGATTTGTACCTCATCAGAAACCACGGTGTTTTTTTCGCAATATATTTAAATGGAATTGCGCTGTGTATAAGGTTGTAAAACGGATCTCGATGCAGTGGCGCGAAAGTAAAAAAACATCCTGTGGATATTCCCCGTGGATCAACTTTGCGAAAGCTCGCTCGCTACTAACGGGAACGTATTCGAGTCAAGTCCCAGAGTCGATGAGAATGTTTTGCACTTTAGTCGAATAATTGTGATAATGATCTTCTTCGTTTCAGCCCTTTTCGATGACATACTTTTAATTGGAGTATGCGGAAAATCCACTGTCGTTAAACTTTCCGATCCGTCAATTGACACTTTTTCATTATTGTGATAAAATATCATACGATGATCAAGGACGGTGCTATTTGTCTAACTTTGTTATTTGTGCTTAAATATGGACACGGCTTTCTTACAAATGGTACTGGTATCCGCAGAGACTTGTGCAAGATTTGCGATTGCGATTATGGACTACGAAAAGTTACTTGCAACGATTTATCGGTGCTCGATCATTTGTCAGAGATGCTCGCGTCGGATAATTCATCGACCAACAACCTGTAAGTTTTATCCTTGAGTTTCAATGACTCACTCATTTATTATTGCTTTAGTGTATAGTTTAACTTTTGCAAATTCTCAAGAATACTTTGACCATTATTCCTCTCATTTTCACCATTTAATTCAATCATGCTAAAATGTTTTCGCGAGTATGTAAACCATGTTTTCTTCGTTATTAATGTGTTTGCGCATTTTGCACCTATGATCTTGTCTGGATCATGATTTAATTTCAAATTAAAAACTAAATCACTTCAAGTTTCATGGATGTTTATATAACTTCGTCTGTGAAAATTATTTTTGCCATATTTACCGTTAACTTTTAATTAATATTTTTGAAATGACGCATTTTGGTTCAACACAGGGTGAGCCAGGTAACATTCAGCGTTTCCTGAATACTTTAGCTAGTCATAAACTTGTTTTCGTGAACTATAATAATCACTTTTTACAAAAAATCGCTCCATAATCCAATCCATTACAAAGGTGATACAACTGATCGTAACATAAGTTAATCGAGCACTGTTTTCGAAATATTTCATTAATTAATTGTATTTCTTTGGATTGTATTTTTCCCTTTTTTGATGAAAGATAATTAGGCTTATTGAAGATTAGTTTTGTTTTCAAAAAAGCAAAAAAATGGCATGTACCGTTGTAGAGAAGAAATTCCAGATTTTTTTACATTGCTTTAAAACCCTGCGCTTAAAAAACTAATTTTGCTCATGACCTTTGGATTTCAGATGTTCTAGAAGAATTTTTTATAACTTTTTTTTCTAACGATAGACATTTGGCGAAAGATATAAATTGTCAGGGATTCTATTTGCAATTTGAATGATTCGTTTTTTTCATTAGTACAAAATGCACTCACATTCAAAAATGTCAAAACGAGTTATGTAATTACGGACGAAATAAGAATCCTTTTCGGGGCTTGTCCATCATCAATGAAACTAATTTCCGAAGCTGTCGCGCAAGAAGTGAACCTCGAAACGTGAACAACAGCAGCGATCCTTTATTTGCTAGTGTTTCTTTAATTATTGTTTTTTCACTGATCTTGTTGATCAAAAAACAAGGTTTAGTACTGATCATGCAATAAGAGAATTGATAACAAGAAATGAGATTCAGGGGGGGGGGGAGTAGTGTGGAGGGACCTTCCCCAAATAATTAAATTATCCAGTTTGGAGGGGAGCTTGATTGAGCCTTCTCAGATTTGTTATCTACTTTTTAGCATTGTTAAAAACAAGTCGATTCCAATTACATTATCTTGGTTGCAACTATACGGGCTATCTTCTCTTTCAATATTGTAAGTATTTGAAAAGAAAGTTTGATTTATCTGACAGTAGTTACATTCAAAATAACTTTATATTATTAGGAATTTAACATCGACCAGATTTACATGTCATTGCAACAACAGTTGGTTGGCTTTTTTGCCCGATCTATTTCAACCGAGTATCAATATATCGCTCATACCTGAGGATAATAAACATTACTACAGTTCGCAATACTGCGAAACGGACAACTGCAAAAACTTCAACTACGGTGCATTGGCGCACATATTTTCAACACTAGCCGTATTCAATTTACCGAGAAATATTATTTTACCCAACGATCCTTTCCATTCGTGTCGAACTAATACGACAAGAAAATTCACATCCAAAGATTATTTTACTTCAAAATGCGGTTAGTAAATAAGTTAACGAGTTCCACAGTGCTACTTTGCATTGCTTTCCTGTATGATAGCGTGAATCAATAGGTGCATGTTGTTTATTGTACATGGCAAAGGCTATAGTTACCATGGTACTTCATTACATTTAACCTGATGTAACCTTTGTTATTTAGGCTTGAGCATAATCAGTTTACAGGCTAATACAGTTCCCGCATTGAAAATAAATGGCACATTGAAAGCAACTTGTACTACGACTATGGGTACAAATCCGGAAACTCACGGAGACTGTTTATCTCTAAAATTTATTTCGATGAACAAGGAACCGCTGCGAATCACGGGTCTTAAAACTGGATCAAATTATAATTATACGTAATTTCACTCATGTGCAGATTTAATGTTAAAATCGAATCATGCTGTTTTTTATAGGTGTACGCTACAAAAGAGACGCTTCGTCACTTCGGTTACAAATAACCACAATGGGTGGCTAATGTGCTCGGATATTAATCCTTACTTACCTCAGGTCGTCATCGCTCCAGTTTACGTTGCAAGTAAATGTTTTTTAATTATGAGTAACACAGACAACAAAATCCACTGGCTGCATTGCATTGCGAGGGGAACCCCCGCTTGGAAATTAAAGAGGTTTTACGTAACTAAATGCACCAAGATGCCTGAGCATCTGAAAAAAGCAAGCAGACACAGGCAGTTCTCCATGCACAGGCTTTTGCTAAGGTAGAATACTCTTTCTCCGGTGGGATTCGAATAGCCTCGCGACACTTACACCAACTCGCTACCACTAGGCCACACTCTCCATATGCAACAGCATTTGTAAACTGACCTTGAACTGGATTTTCAATTTAGCCTCACCAAAGTTGCAACTACTGAAAGAAGATAATGAAAATCTGAACAGCCTCATTATGATATTTTTGGTTCACGGATACCCTAAACCCGATATCGAACTGATCAATCTTGAAAATCCGAAAATCGTCGCCAGCGCTCGGGACCAGTCGAAACTGTTGATCGTCGAGAAAGAAAGTCAAACGTGGGGCGGTCGTACTTTCAATGTGGTCATTCAATTTAAAGAACTGCAGATGTACTGCATAAGCGGACAATATCAACTGAACGCATGCAACATTTTAGGTTGCGACAGTCACTGGTTCACGGTTGGCAATGGTAATCATTTTAGGAGTACTTCAAAATGTACCAGTTTAAAAACGACTTGTTTGATCAGGGATGCCCAAGGGCATGTGCCCAGAATATGTGGACCATGACGGTTCAAATAGCAACATCACTGATGAACATGAAGAAGACGAACCAGATATGACAACTGTAGCTGATAAACCGTTTGATCCGCTGTACAATCACGACAGCTGGGTAATCTTTACGTCCTCACCTACTTATACTACAACTACATCATCAACCAGACCTGCTTTATGCTAATCCTACCACCGCCACTGCCACTACCACTACCACAACGAAACTGTAACTACACTTTCACGACTAACGCTGCCACAACCACATCAATGCCAAGAAGACTATCATAACTACAAGTAGAACAACAGCTACAAATGCCACCCCAACTGCCACTTCCACTACCATTGCCATTGCCACAACCCCTCAAAATACCATTACCTTCCTAGTGCGTCCACTATAACTGCGAAAAACACATTTTTTGTAGGTTTATATTGTTGTACCATTCATTGTTGTCTTCGCGGTTGTTCTCGTCGGAGTGTTGACAACTTGCCTGTTTTTACGAATGATCGGCTGGAGCAGGAGCAAACTAAACAACACGGGCCAAAACAGAAATAGACCATCTTTGTTGGATTGGGAATTGTCGCCGTTGACCACTCAGCATCGCTTGGATGCAAACCTGACTTACGTAGATTGGCTGGAGAGTATAAAATCAAGTAAGAAAATGTCACACTTCATTGTACGCGTAATTGGCACGCAAATGTTTACTTTTTATTGCAGAAGTCAGAGTGTTTCCATCCGACCAATTGGAAGTTGCAAAAGAATTAGGCGAAGGAGCCTTCGGTCGAGTATACTTGGCTCACTACAGATCACTGGACTCCAACGCCAACCAAACAGGAAACTACACGGATTTCGGTGAAATCCAGCAAAATTACGCAATGAAAGTGTTGAAGTTCGTGACCACGGAAAAATTGGAAGATCTCGAACGAGAAGTTCAGATCATGTCGTCTTTGGATCATCCAAACGTAGTCAAATTCTTTGGCATATCGTTCAAAACTGGCACATTGGCATTACTCTTCGAATGCATGGAAAATGGAGACCTGGTGAACTATTTACGGTATAAGGATAGTCTCTATATTTTTCTACTATAAAAACAATGTAACCATTGCTGAAACTGTTTCAGAAATAATAGCGTCGAAAATACTAAATGTACCACGCAGCTGACGTGCAACGATTTGCTATCTATGGCTACGCAGGTTGCGCGTGGCTTGCAGTATTTGGCCGCTCAGCACTTGGTGCACAGGGACTTGGCCGCTAGGAACTGTCTCGTTGGCAAAGACCTGACTGTAAAGATTAGCGACTTCGGCATGACAAGGGACATCTACATAACCGACTACTACAAAGTACTTGTAAAAATTTTAGTAGCGAAGAGTTAACTATACTTGATCCATTGTCTAGATGGGCGCGCATACCTTAGTACCATTGAGATGGCTGCCACCCGAAAGCATCATCTATCGAAAGTTCACGAGCGAGTCGGATATTTGGAGTTTCGGAATCCTGATGTGGGAGATTTTCACGTATGGCAAAATTCCTTGGTACATGCATTCCAACTGCGAAGTATGAAGATTCCGCAATTGACGCGTTCTCATAAGTTTTTGGCATTCTTCTTGTTTTTTTCACAGGTTCTGCAAATAATTCAAGAAGGTAAAGTATTGGACCAACCGACCGACTGTCCGTTTGAAGTGTACATGTTGATGGTATCATGTTGGTCGAAAATTCCCTCCGATCGCGTGACCGCCAGTCAAGCGTTAGTCAAGTTAGAAGAAATTTTAGAGAATCGCTTGCGATATTGCAATTTGTGCGAAAGCGGCAGTGAACATTCTTTGAAAAAATTGTTATCAATCAAATAAAGCGATTTGTGTTTTGCGTAACCAGCTTATTCACTACCGTAATCGTGCTCGCCAGATTTTTTGGTCCGCAGGTTATGCATAATGCGTAGCAAAGCCACTTAATATTTAAGTCTTGGAGGCGTTGTCTGGCAAAATAAAAAAATGGAGTCACACTTTTCCTTCCTACATTGTTTTATTCTGCGAACTTTGGGTGACCGAAAAAAACTGCGAACAAGTTCCTTGAAAATTTATATGCGTCCTCAAGCTCTGACTTGACGTACAAAAATAAAATTTCCCACTTAAAATTCAAACAGGTTGAAACGAATGACGTACAAAAAAACGATTTACAAGTTTGCATGTGAATGACGAAAATGGCACGCAGATGGCCAATATAATGTCGTAATAAGAAACGATGCGAGTAAACTGATGAATGACAGTAATTATTCACGTCTGTGTTGTCTTGTGCTCGGAAAACTTCCACCAACTCTCGTAAAATGAATCACACAAATCGTCAGCCCAAAAACTACCTACAATTCTGTTGGTATAAATGTTACAACAGAAAACAAACTTTGGTACTTCGGCGGTTAATAGTCAACGGTTTGCTATTTACAAAAGTGTCTCGTTACGACATACGTATTATCAGCATCATGGAGAAACGTATTGTTACCAGTGGAAGTATAATGTGTGACAAGAAACCCTTAGCCGGTGCAAAAGTTGAGATTTTAACCGAAAGATGTAACATTCGTGAATATGTCGAGCCTTCGAACCTGGTCAAAATTAACTGTTTTTTAAACTTTTACCGTTATTGGAAGCAGCTCGTTGGTTACAATCAACACAGATAAAAATGGTAATTTCAATGTGGATAAAATGGTAGATAGGTCAGGAAACCCGAAGATAAAAATCACCCACCAATGCACAAATGATGGACATGTAAGCAATTTATTACAATTTACACAAACAAAACAAAAATCATTGACAATGTTTATTTTGCAGATGGAAAAGCAAGAATTCAGATGTACCATTCCGAAAAGATACCTCAACGTAGCGAATCCGAAAGATCCGCGACAGTTAAACATTGGAATCATAACTCTGGACGATCGAGACAGTGATATTATAAATCCAGACTGTAATAGTTAAAAAAATATGTTATCATGAGCTTTAGAGGTCATTTGTGAATAAATTTTAATGTCTAAATTGAGCTCAAGCGTAGTTTAGTGGTAGAGCATAGGACTCTGAACGCTGGTTCGAACCCGCTGGCAGTAAATCTTTCAGGATGAGCCTTGAATGAAATTTGTTTAGCATAAATAATTAATGTTTGACAAGACAAGCATGGACGTTTTTACTTATGATACGTGCGATAAAATCAAATATTCAGAACTGTCTGTGAACGATGATCGATCAACAGAAAGATAATTTCTTCGGTAATCTAATTGTTAGGCTTCCAACGTTTTTTTCACTGGTCAATTCAGTTGTTTTTGTTAAATGTTTTTTGGGCACTTTCAATCAATTACCATACTGTTTATGTATTTGTCTTATGGAATAACAGTGCCTCCGACACTACTGTTGAATGTAAAAGATTACTTCACGTGTAATAAGTTGATTTTAACATTCGTCTGAGTTTTAAAACTGCGACCGTTTACGTGTCGCACACTGCAAAATCCGTCCTTTGGCCGGGATGAGAGTTTGTAAAAAAAAAAATGGACCGGATTCATTGTCGTCGAAAGACTATGAAGGTCATAATTTTGTACGAAACTAACTGGATTTTTATTCTGCCCGTTACTCTTCGTTTTACTGAGCGACCAAGTCGAAATTACGAAAGACGTTATTCAATATAGGTCACTTACTGAAATTTTACAAAAATAGTTTGTTAAAAATAATGCAACAACACTGGGTTCTTGATTTTGGTAAACGTTTGTCGTCGAGAGATTTTTGAATTTGCAGAGTTACGGTTTGTCCCTCGAGACAGCGCAGATTTGTGCTAGCCGTACCCAGTTAGCGGTCACTATGGTCGGATCTCCGATGAAGGACGTAGTTCTATGGACGTTTATTTCAACTTTTTCTTACATCACATTAACTATTCTGAATAAGTCAATTTATTCGCTGTTCGGCTGCAACTTTTGGACGATCCATTTCGTTCACTATTTTGTAGCATTCTCCGCATTCTTGGTGTTGACATGTTGTCGATTTGCGTCTTACGCGCATATTCCGCTGATAAACGTTTTGCCGCTGATTGTTGCTGAAACTTTAATCAGCGTCTCGTCGTCGATTATGTTCAGCAACGGGTCCGAGCAGGACGTCAGTTTGGTTCGATCGGCTGATATAGCGATTTATTTGTTAATTTTATTTTTGGCTGACAAACTACTGAAATATTCTCCGTTCAGGGATTACCGATCTGTCTCACTTTTGGTACAATACTTTTGATGTATTCTGAGTTATAGTGCTTTCGAAACTAAAAGTACAGTAATCCTAAAGTTGAGATTTACAATCCCTATTCAGATATTGATTTTCGAAGACCGTTGTCAGTATCAACCAACGAGCTTAAAATCAGTATCTGATTACGGATTGCGAATTTAGCTCTGCGATTACAGCACTTTTATTCAAGCCGCATAAGGTATCTCATTTTAGATTTTTGCCACTGTTGGCTTAGCAATAGCTTGGTCGACGGAATTTTGCTTCTATAAAAGCCTTTTCGTCGCATGGCCATTGTTGGTTTTTGCTAGCGTAGCTCATTATTTCGTAAGTTTGAATACTCTATAGTTGTAATAGTTGCCAACCATAAATCTTCACAATTTAGCTTGCTTGTTAGACGGCAAATCCTGTTTCTAAATAGTTGTTAATTTAGATTGCTATGCGTACATGCCAAACGTTAAAAGTGTCGTACGAAATGCTTTGCCTACACATCTCGGGCTACACAAGTCTATTGCTGTTTCCGTTCGCTTGGTTCATTAGATCAGATACATTTTTGAAAGATTTCGAAGAAGGATTCGGAGTTGAATTTGA